>CAUYRH010050558.1:15000-18623 GCA_963574655.1 Perodicticus potto | reverse complement strand
CAACCACTTGCCAGTTCTCCACTGCTTTTGCCTTCCTTATGGGGTCCAGAAGTCTCATGCTGTCTCCCTGTATCCCCAAAGGGATGTTTCTGGGCAGATCCAGTCAGCCAGAGATGCCTGAAGTCTTCTCTCCCCAGTCTCGCTGTACCCAGTTGCAAGGAAGCTGTTCCTGGGCTGCCATCTTGCTCCGGAAGTCTCTTTCTTTTTTTCTTAACTAATCTAGGTTTTTTTTCTTAATCAATTTTGTTGATCTTTTCAAAGAGTCCTTTGGTTGTGTCCTGATTTTTCTGTTGTTTCTCTGCTCTTTTTTTTATTTATCTTTCTCTAATCATTGCTGTTCTTTCCTTCTGCTCCTTTGGGTTCACTCTCCTCCCCTTTGTGCTGTTCCTGAGGGCGCCCAGTCTTGTGTCCTGATTCCAGGTCATCTTTCTTAACATGGGCTGTGACAGCTGTACATTTCTCTTAGCGTTGCTTCGCTGTGTTGCAGCAGTTCCCAGTGTGTGGAGTTTTCACTTTCTTGGTCTCAAGGTATTTTCTAATTACTTTTGTGATTTCTTTTTTGACTCATTGGCTGTTTTGTTAAATTTCCAGGTGTTTTAATTTTCCACTTTTCCTTCTATTAATGATTCCTACTTTCATTCCATTGTGATTGGAAAAATTATTATTACTTTGCCTGATTTCAGTCTTGCTAAACTTGTTCAAACTTACTTTGAGACCTGCCTTGTCTCTCCTGGAGACTCCCCAGCTTCCCTCCGCAGGTGCTCACTCTCGTTGCTGGGGGCGTTTCTGTGTGTATCTGTCTGTTCGGCCCAGTTGGTCTGTGGTGTCCACACATCCTTTTCCTTCTTACTGGTTTTCTCTCTGGCTGTTCTGTTGAAAGTGGGATATTGATGTCTCTAGTCATGACTGTAAAACATCGCTCCTATCAGTGCTGTAAATTTCTGCTTCGTGTTTTTGGATCTCTCTTGTTAGGTGTGTATATATTTATAATTGTTATATCTCTTTGATAGATTGAACCTTTTTATCAATATAAAATATCCTTTGTCTCTTGCAGCTTTGTCTCACAGTCTGTCTTGTTTATTAATGATATAGCTTTATTATTATTATTATTTCTTTTTTAGTTATTTGCATGGAATATCTTTTCTCTCTTGTTACTTTCAACCTATTTTTGTCCCTAGATCTATAAGTTGGATCCTTTAAAAAAAAAAAAAAATCATTACTTCATTTCTGCCAATCTGTGCTTTCTGTTTGGGGAACATAATCCGTTTACATGCATAGTAGTTACTGATGGGGAAGTTTAATCCCTTTACATGTATAATAATCACTGTATGTTTTATTGATTTTTTTTTGTTGTTGTTGTTGTTCCTCACTTTCTTATTGCTATCATCTTTTGTGTTTGATGTTTTGTAGTGGAATGTTTTGATTGCCTTCTAATTTATTTTAATATTTCATAGTTTTTAGGATAGCATATAGCATTATAAGTGTATAAAATGTATTTTAAGTTTATAATAGTTTAATCACATACAAAAACTCTATTCCTGTATAGCTCCGTCACCTCCCAGTATATTACTGATATGATAAATTACATCTTTATGCATTGTGTACATATTAACATATATTTATAATTTTTACACATTTTTGCATCATATAGGAAAGAAAATGTGGAATTGCCAGAATAATAGTAACAGCAGTTTTCATTTTTGCCCATGCCCCTTTGTGAGCTCTGTCTTCAGATGCTCCATATTGTCACCTGGGTCCTCTCACCCTGCCGGAGGGACACTCTGCCTCATTCTAATGATGAGGACTCCCTTAGCTTTCACTGGGAATGTCTTACTTTCTCTTTTATTTTTGTTTTGTTTTGTTTTTTTTTTTTTTTGAGACAGAGCCTCAAGCTGTCACCCTGGACAGAGTGCTGTGGCATCACAGCTCACAGCAACCTCCAATTCCTGGGCTCAAGCGAGTCTCCTGCCTCCGCCTCCCAAGTAGCTGGGACTACAGGCCCCTGCCACAATGCCCGGCCATTTTTTGATTGCAGCCTTCATTGTTGTTTGGCGGGTCTGGGCTGGATTCGAACCCGCCAGCTCAGGTGTATGTGGCTGGCACCTTATCCCATTGAGCCACAGGCGCCAAGCCTCTCTTTTATTTTTAAAGGATTGTTTTGCTGGATATAGTTGTTTTTTTTTTTTTTTTTAAGAGACATAGAGTCTCACTTTGTCACCCTCGGTAGAGTGCTGTGGCATCACAGCTCACAGCAACCTCCAGCTCTTGGGCTTAGGCGATTCTCTTGCCTCAGCCTCCCGAGTAGCTGGGATGACAGGCACCCATCACAATGCCTGGCTATTTTCTGTTGCAGTTTGGCTGGAGCCGGGTTTGAACCTGCCACCCTTGGTATATGGGACCGGTGCCCTACTCACTGAGCCACAGGCACCGCCCTGGATGTAGCATTCTTACCTATAGTTTTTTAGCGTTTTAAATACCTCATTCTACAGCTTTCTGGCCTCTGGGCTTTTGCTGAAAAATCTGCCTATTCAGAATTCTTTACGTGAGTTGATTTTCTCTTGCTGGTTTTAAGATTCTCCCCTTGTCCTTGAGTAGTTTGATTATAACGTGTCTAGGTGTGGATCTTCTTATGTTGATCTTACTTGGGTTTTGTTGAGCTTCTTGGATTTGTGGTTTTATATCTTACCTAGCACTGTATGCATTTTTTAGTATCTTCATTAAGGTCTATCTTGAAGCACTGATACTTTACATTTCAAAATATAAATTTATATTTATAGTTTATCTGCATTATATTTAGCTTTAAAACATTATATACCACCCTTAGACCTATAATGAAAAAGTAGCAGGGTCCTGCTCTATCCTTTTTGCCCTGAGTTCCCCAGAGGTAATTGGTTTAGTGAGTCTTTTACTCTGCTCCTTTTACCCACATTTTCTAAGGAGTTTGCATATCCTGCTTTTTCAGTTTTATGTATCATTACCCACTTGCCTACAGTTTAAGAGTTTAACAGTTTAAGTTTAACATTTAGCATTTTCATGTTTCATGTTTTCTCTGTTTCCCTGCTTTGCTGTCCTTTTTAGTGTTGTCACATCACAGTTTTTGATAAGCCTGTGTTCATGCTTAGATATTATGTGTAATCCCATTTTATTGTTTACAGGCTTTTATTTGAAGTTAACTGTTGTTTTGTTTGTGGCATACTTTTAATATATGTACTGTTAATTCAAACTTGTTTTTGGTTAGCGACCTCACTGCTGGCTTTCATAGGATCTTTCCTAGGATCTCTCCTGTCTTGAGCTATTTTCCTGGGGTCTTCTTCCCATTGTTCTGTGCTTTTGTCCTCTGATTGTTCCGGTTTTGTCCCCATGGCCTCTTTCAGGTTTCACTAACTTAGTTGGTGTATAGGTTTCAGTGACCTCCTGGGAAGGAATATTGGAGGCACATGTTTTCAATGAGTTTTACGCATCTGAAATGCCGTTTATACTCCTGCTTGTTGTGACGAGACTATTCAGAATTCTAGATTTTTTAACAGATTTTGAATACATTATCTTTTTACTTTTCTCTTTTTAAATGTTGCTATTCAAATTTTTGATTCTTCCCATTTCCTTTTTTTTTTTTAAAGGATGTT
>CAUYRH010050558.1:0-10000 GCA_963574655.1 Perodicticus potto | reverse complement strand
TTTGCTGTTTCTGTTGATGATCGAGTGGTTTTCTGTGAGATATTTGGGACTTTTAATATGATACTTCCTTTTTTACTCTATGAGATGCAGATATTTATTCCATTATGCATTAATTTTTTTATATAAAAATTTTGGTTAAAGACTATGATTCCTGATCTAAGTATTGGGATTACATGGCTTTTTTTTCTTTTTTCCCCAAAGTTCTCCAATAATGTAAATCTCTAAATCTTAGAAGGTATATATGCCTATATCTATATTCTGGACATGGCTGTGTTCCTGATTTGATCTTTGACCTTGGTTAAGTCATAAAATATCTTTTGCTAGTTTTTCTCCTTTTAAAGCTGCAGCTCTAGATGTTTTTGGGAAATAGAATGGATGTAGCGTGTCTGGGCTCTTCCTTTCTGGTGTCTGCAGTAGCTTTTCGTGCACTGGTTGTTCCCAAGTTCATCCAGTAACTTCCTCTTGCCAAGGACAGGTTGTGTGTGTTCATTTACTTGTAAAAGGCAATGCCCCTTTGTCAGTTATAAAGTGTTAACCGTAGTGAAAAATTTAAAATATTTCAGAAGTGATTTATAATTTGCTAAAATACAATTACATTTTAACATTTGGATTTTTAAAGTTCAAAGTAAAGATACCTTTGGAAGCCATATTCTAGACATACTGTCTGTACTTACGTGGTGTTACAAGTAACAGGAAGCAGCTTTACAAAGTAAAAAAAAGGCAGACATGTATTAATGTTAAAGAGCATTTCTGTTTGTGGTGACTGAAAAGTTATGTATGCTACAGGGTTTAAGTAAATGATTGCTAACAACTGTGCTATCAGTAATAGAGAATAAGGCTACGAAACACAATTTTGATATTTTCAAATTTAGACAACAGTGCTGTACTTCTGAATATATGGTGGACTTGAGGTCGTCTGGTAGTCCTGTGTCTTAACAACAGACAGCATTTTAGACTTCCCCACTGCTTTCTCTAAAAACTTTAATTTGCTTTATTAAAAAATAATCTTTTTTAAAAAAATGAACAGGAAAGGGTTGATTTCACATTTGATCTATTTCCTCCCTCCGCATGACGATTATCAACAAAGCAAAGCAGTTAAAAAGTAGAGGTGTTCATGTATAAAATTATGGTAGAACTTCCCACAGATTGGCCCCTCTCGTTCCTCCCAGGGTATTGAGAATTCACAGAGCTCTGTGGTAAGGCTTTTGTATGTTACTCCAGTAACTGAACTTTCTTGAATAAGGGTGGTAAATGGTGATTTAACATTTACTTGCATTTTCAACCCGAGTGCATTCTGGGCATTTGTGCCTGTGCGTTTTTGAATCTTTACTTCACAGTCTTTTTACTGTGCATGTGGATTCTCTGGACATCTTGTTGAAATGTAGTTTCTGATTCAGAGGCCCTGAGAGTCAGTACCTCTGAAGTGCTTCAGGGATGCTGATGTTGCTGGTTCATGGGCCACACTTCTGCAGAGTTTGTTGACAAAAGTTGTGTCCCCTCTGCTTCAACATCCCCTTTGTCCCACAAGAATATTTCACTGAGTCTGTGTTTGTGCCTTTTTAATGCTGGCTGTTTGTTAATATCTATATCATTCCTTTTTTAAAATAGTAAAACACCGAATTGCTCATAAACCTCATTCCAAACCAAAAACTTCAGATACTTTTGAAGCAGATTTTGCAAATGATGGAAAACCCAAAGATTGGCTTGCTGATAAGGAACTCTGGGCTCGACTCGAAGAACTAGAGAGACAGGAGGAATTGCTGGGTGAACTCGAGAGGTACATACTTAATGACGACTCATCTTTCCAGGATAATTTGTTCCTATACACATTTCCTCATTAATCTCTTCCCTTATTAATAAAATATTATCTGCTTATTGAAGGAAATACAGAAAAGCATAATATATTAAATTATCAATAATCCTTCCACTTCAGGGTTTTTTAGGATTCTGTGTGTGTATTTCCACACATGTATTTATTTGTACATAAACACTTCAAGATCAACATCTTCATTTTTTTATTATAGAATTTCAGGCTTATTTTATATAATAATCATAGCAGATAGTTGGCTTTTAATAATTATGGTTGCTTTGTATATTAAATTTCAAATGAAGTATTTTTGTATCACACTCAGGATGTACTCTTCAAACGCCTGGTTAAAAAGAAAAAATTGCTTTTACTTTAGGTTTGAGACTGTAAAATATTTACCCTTGCTCTCCTTCTGTAAACGTTTCTGCGTGTATTGAGCAGGCCGTTTGTAATCTGGTCAGATAGTTAATCTGTATGAGGAACTTAACCCAGCTGCTGTCTGAAGCGCACATTCGCACACAGAGTTGTTAACGTGCTAAATGACGTCCGCTACTGTAGAAGTTCCTCGTTACTTTGCTTAGATGATGTGCTATGTGTGGTAGGTAATTAGTTTCTGTGGAAAATAGGACAGGAGGCAGAAAAGGTTTTTTCCTGTTTGATTTTTACCTATAAATTTTTAGATCTTTTTGATTAACTGATATTATTTTATTTTTTAAAACCAGTTAAAAAACTGGTGATTTTCTTGGTCATGATTCTTTTTCTATTGTTATATGATATTATTTCAGCGCTCCTGCATTTTTGATTTTGTTATTTTTATAAGGTCCTCAAATCTCCCCCAGAATGAAGGATGATAAATGTGCATTTATTTAAATGTGTATGTAAGTATATTCACTGCAAAATAAGTATATTCATATTTAAAAATCCTTATAAAATATTCTGAGTATTGATACAGAAAATAAGAATGTCTTGTAGTTCTGTGACTTTAATTTCTGAAATATAAATAGAAATAGAAATATATTCTATATATATATAGATATATATATTATATATTATATATATATTATATATTATATATATTATATTTCTTAAATAGAAATATAAATTCTGAATTTCTTAACAAATTTCTCATTCTGTAATTATTTATACTGATATTGTATATGGTCAGTATCTTCCTTGCACAGATGAGCTTTTTATCATATGGATTCTACTTATTTTTGAATAATTGCATTACACATAAGTGGCATAGGGGCTGATGCTTTTGGTTAATTCATTTCAACATCTTTTCTTTTTTAACCTAGAATTCTAGTTTAAAAAGTACCTTATTCTGAGGCTGAGACAAGAGAATCGCCTAAGCCCAGGAGTTGGAGGTTGCTGTGAGCTGTGTGACGCTGCGGCACTCTACCGAGGGCAATAAAGTGAGACTCTGTCTCTACAGAAAAAAAAAAAAAAAAAAGAGTAAAAAAAGAAGTGCCTTATTCCAAATTTTAATTTTTACCTATTGAAACAAACTGAAAATTAATGTATGTTAAATTCTAAAGTGTTGGTTAGATCATATTAATTTTCCTTTTCTTTACCAGTAAACCTGATACTGTGATTGCGAATGGAGAAGATACCGCATCTTCTGAAGAGGAAAAGGAGGGTCAGAACACAAATGTGGATGCGATGCCCCAAGTGACAGACTCCACTGCTCCCGGCGGTTGTCTTAAGGGTGGTGCAAGTTCAGAACTGCTCAATGGGCAAATGAACACTCAGTTGAACTGTTCAGTGAATGGTTCGGATTCTTACCACAGTGATGAAGATGAAGACGACGATGATGGTGATAATGACCTTGATGCTTCAGGGGTTGGAGAGAATTCTATACCAACAATATATTTTTCTCATACTGTTGAGCCTAAGAGGGTTTGTATACGTTTAATTTTACTAATTTTGTATATGATCTAAACATTAAATATCTTTTAAAATGTCCATGGTATTTTCTAAAAGAATAACATTAGCAGTGTTTAGTATTTTTATAGTGCCAAATAGGAAAATCATCTTTGGCCTTTTTTCCTAATCTGTCTAAAAAGAGAAAGAGAAAAATATAGTTTGCTGGTTCTGGTCCATTGTTCTCTGAAACAAAGTTTGAGGTTTGGAAGGGTCGGGTCTGAGAGGCGGCTGCCGCCACTCCTGCCTCACCCAGAGCTCGCCAGGGCCTGAAGGTGATGGGTGGCCGGCGTTTTGGTGTTTTTAGGTCGTTGAAAGTGACTGTATTAGTTAAATTTTTAATTATACCAGGTTGTTTCTTTCTATGTGGGCATAAAATTCATAGGAACGTTATGAGCAAAATGGGAATCTAAGGAGGAAGTAAAAATTAGTTCCCTTTCTGACAAAATATATATAAACATCTGTGGATAATCATGACTTTAGAATTTTGATATTTTAGAACTGGGATGACTATAGGGATTTTCTAATACAGAGTTTTTAAACTTTTTTTTTTTTTTTTTTACTGCTAAAAACCTTTTGTTACCTCTATTCTTAATGCAGAATCCCAGTATTTAAAACATCACGGTAGGTTGGCCCTGGTAGGCTGCATCAAGCCCACCCTCGCCCTCCCTCTGCTCTCTACACCGCTCTGTAGAGACCCCAGGAGCTCATCCTTCTAACCCTCCTCCTCAGGGAGACGTAAGACTCAGAAGACATAGAGCCGCCTGGGAATAAACAGGGCTGCTGCCTCAGTCAGTGCTCACCCGGCGGAAACCCCACTGCCTGCGCCGGAGTTGGGGTCTGTGGTGTCAGGCTTAAGTGCATGTGATCACTATTTAATGAAACATGTTTAAAACATACTCAGTATTTTGTAGATTCCTTAGGTTATTCTTGCTGTAATATAAAATGAAATAATAATATGGTTTTTAATATTCTAATATGTCACACTAGAGAGATCATCTTCTAAATTCTTGGCAAAGGTTAACTGAGATGATTAGCCAGAAAAAAAAGTATGTTTTGTGATTCTATTTCCAGGCTTTTAATTTTTTCTTATTTTGATTAAAGAAAAAAAAACAAAACAGGAAGAATAAATATTTTCAGGAATGTTATAGGAAAGAGCAGTCATTAATACCGAAAGGATGGCATAAATGATGAGTAGGGGTAAAAGAATACATATTAGTCCTGAACAGGGTTGGGTTTTAGTTTTTAGTCCTTCAGTTTCTAGAAATGAGAGGCATTTAAAAAATTCTAATAGTATTTAGTTTAACTGTTATTTTGCTTTGTCTACAGTAATAGAGACACTAAAGACTAAAATTGATCATTAAAGATTTTATTTAATGTCATAGAAATAAAAGGTGAGAGTCTTTTTTACCCTACCTGATAATAAACATCATTTCTGCATCAAAACATTTCAGCTGCCTCTCTTACTATTATTTCTTTAATTATAGAGTTTATTTTCTTAGTTTTGCTTGTGATTTAACTTAGCAGAAAGTTCTTAAGTTTTTGCTATGAAATTCTTAGGTCCGAATAAATACTGGAAAAAATACCACTTTAAAATTCAGTGAAAAGAAAGAAGAGGCCAAACGCAAACGCAAGAACAGCACCAGCGGTGGCCATTCTGCCCAGGAGCTGCCCCTGATCAGGACGCCCGCGGACATCTACAGGCGAGTGGCGGCGTCTCAGACACAGGGCGGTTTGCTGAGCCTTTCTCTCTTTTTGCGACTGAACCTTTACAGGAAACAGTTGCCTGTAGCACAGAAGACTCACTGAAAAGTGAGGTGTTGGATGGGGTCAGCTCCATGTCGGAAAGGCTGAGCCTCCACCGCCTCCCAGTCCAGACAGACGTAGTGATGGAGGATTTTTTCTCTTTTCCCCTCTTCATCGGTGATTTTGAAACATTCTCATTTTGGTCTAGTCAGGAAATTTTGTATCTTAACTTTAGAAATGAAAATCTGTGTTTCTTGTTTACTACAGCAGCTGCACGGTGTGCTTGGCGTGCCATTCAGGGGTTCAGAGTAGAAACTAATGATACAACTGCAGTTTTTTCTATTGTATTATTTGTGGAAAAAGTGTCATATGAAGATGTCTGTTTTCATGACCGCTATTCGTACAACTGTGAAAATTGCTAAATGTCTTATAAATAGATCTAAAACAGATCTAAAACCGTGTAGAAGTTTGGCAGATCAAGCTATTGTCACCTAGATCATGCCTAAAAATAACATGCTGTATTAAGAAATCATGACTTTCAGAATAATATAAAAGGTGCCATTTGAGGCTGCAAAATTATTGTCAATGTGAAAATTCTAGATGTAAAGTTTAAATTAAAAATTTTTGACTAATTTCTAGAAAAGTTTCAAAGAAATCTTTATCATTATTCTCAGTGGTTTCTGAAAGTGAATATGTATATTTTTAATATCTTAGAGTCTTTGTGGACATTGTGAATGGAGAATATATCCCTCGCAAATCCATCCTGAAGTCCAGGAGCAGAGAGAACAGTGTGTGCAGCGACACCAGCGAGAGCAGTGAGTTTGACGACAGGCGGAGCGTCCTGAGGAGCGTCAGCTGTGAAGAAGCCACCTGCAGTGACACCAGTGAGGGCATCGTGGAGGAGGAGCCGCAGCCAGACAAGGAGCAGAGGAGACTGCTGCCCTCCTCGGGGACCTCTGAGGTGTGTGTGTGTGTCTTTAATCCTTTATTTACACAGTATCCTTCACTAATTTTTACCATTTAATCTGAAAAGTGATAGGATTTAATTAATTCTAGGTTTGTACTTTCTCGATAGTCATTAAAAAATGTAGTGTATTAAAAAATAAATACAATAAATATTTAATAAAAATATTAAATATTTATTAATAAATAAATGTAGTGTATTAATAAATAAAATGATAGTGTATTAAAAAATTAATACAGGTTTTTTGACATTGATAGAGTTCAAAAAAATTATTTTGGTAAAAGTATTGCCTATCTTGAAATTCTATTCCTATGAAATAGGAATTTTAAAATATTTTAATTGGCATATATGCTACGTATTTTTGGCTAAAAAATTATTTAGTGGTTATTTTAAATCAACTCCCAATGGACCAGATTATAGTCATTTTCTGACAGTTAAAGTAGTAGACTATACTACTGTTCTTTTTAAATACCCTGGTTGAGTTGAAAATACATATATGTCGCAGATAATTATGTAAAGCTCCGTGTTTTGTTCTGTGCCAGTAAAACTTGACTCTTGGGAGATTATGGAATCACTTTACAATCTGGTGAGAACTGTGGACCTTCTTTTCTGACGGCACACTGCACTTCACTCACCAAGTCGCAGGCAGTTGGGGGCAGGGGCAGAGTGAGAAACCCCTAAATGAGAAGCCCTGATAGGAAACATGTGGGTACGGTTTCATTATGACCAGAATTGATTTTTTTGGTTACCTTTTGGTGGGTATTTGAAAATTTCGATTTAAAAAGTATTTAAGAAGACAAGGGAAATCTTACCTGTGTCAAACCAATGTACAAACTTGTTTACACAATAAAATACATGTTAGTATTTATTACGAAAATATGTTTATGTATAAGTAAGTGTATTTAAAAACCCCCCTGCTGTACTAAGTGGTCATTGGGGGTTGAGGATCGTTAGCATTTAAGGAACCACACATATAATTAAAAAGTTTTCTTCCTCTGTCCCCAGTCTAATGATCTTAGGTGACCTAGAAAGTAACTTGCTTGATTTAATTGTCTTCCATACTGTTAGGAAACAGTAGTGGATGTAGAGTATTGCTGACAAGTGTTTGAAAGCCAGTTTTTGTCAGAACTTAATGTATCATGGTATAACTAGAGTGTGTAACATACTTTAATCTCCCCCTTATTAGCTGTGCATTTTGTACTGAATTGTTGTAGTAGGTGCTATAAATTGTTTAACATCAAAGAAATAATTCATAATTACGGCAAGTACTTGGAAAAGTCTTCAGTCTTTTTAAATGCTAAAATATCTTCAAATGCATTTTAAATATAAGAAGACTCTATGCTTATCATGATAAAGTGACGTTTTTAAAAAGTAAATTTTAAGCTTCTTTTAAGAGCCAGAAGACTTCAAAATGACTGTGGGAGGAAGGTGTCATTTTTTTTTTTTTTTTTTTTTTTTTTAAGAGAAAGAGTCTCACTTTGTCGCCCTCAGTGGAGTGCTGTGACATCACAGCTCACAGCAACCTCCAGCTCTTGGGCTTAGGCGGTTCTTTTGCCTTAGCCTCTTGAGAAGTTGGCACTATAGGTGCCCGCCACACGCCCAGCTATTTTTTTGTTGCAGTTTGGGCGAGGCTGGGTTCGTACCCACCACCCTAGGTATATGGGGTCGGCGCCCTACCGACTGAGCCAAGGCACCACCTGAAGGTGTCATTCTTAATTCTTTTTGCAGTGGTGGGGCAAGATGGGAGAGGGTGGCTGTTGAAACTGTCCTGCTGTACATTGTCTTAACTAATTTTGAACAGTTGGTAGACAATGGGAAACACATGAAATTTTACATGTCAGCTTTTAGTTTGCACATAATAAGTTCTTAGAAGAGGTAAGAGGGGGTGGCTCCAAATACCAGAAGTCTTAAAAATGTGACAGTCCTTGGTTTTTATACATTTTAATGTAAGAAAATATATAAAGATATTTCCAGCAATCATTTCCAGCAGGTAGTACACCGTTATTTAATTTTGTTCCAGTTGACTAAAGTCCATCAAATATCCAATTGAAATTAGAGTCATTTTTTGTGGAACTTCTGATTCCCATTATTGAATTAATTATATTAAAATTTTGAAATCTACGCTTATTCCCCCTAGTATTAGCACTTTCATTTTTTAATTTCCACTGATTTCTTAAATAACATTGGGCTAAGACACAATAAAATACTCAAATAATTACATAACTGAACCCCCACCAAGCAGATGTCAACACTGGTGAGACTGCCCTGCCAGCAGCAGCATGGCGGCCGCAGGAAGGCTCATTCCTCAAATGATGTCGAGGTCTAAGCTGGACACTCCAGGAGTGGTTTTAAAATACACCATTTCTCACAGTGTGGGTTAAACATGAACGGGATGTGTGGAGTTTGAGGGCCTCTTATTTATCCGTTTTTATTTTTTCCCAGATAATGAACACATTGTACATTTTGTTTTCTTGCATGTATACTATAAAAATTACTTACATTTGGTAGTGTAATGAAAAAAAATCTTTAAATAATTAGTATTTTGATGTTGTAGTGTTGTTTAGCCAAAGATCTTGTGAATTTACTTTTAATGAAAAGAAATGTCTGATTTGCAAATAAAGAATAAAAATTTTGTGCCAACTTTTGTCTTCTAGGCTTTTTCTGGAACTGTAATAGAAAAAGAATTTTTATCGTCCTCCCTAACACTGCACCCGGCCCTGGCCCATCCCGTGCTGCCTACCATCCCAGAACGAAAGGAAGTTCTGTCAGAGGCATCAGAGGAAACTGTAAAGAGGGTTTCCAAGTTCAAAGCTGCCAGATTGCAACAGAGAAACTAGGCCCCGCCTAGGAAATGGGAGTTCACATCCTAAAGCCTACTTGTGCATTTGTTCAGAGTTTATATAGCAAAATATGTTATATGTAGTTCAAAATAAGGCATCCTAAGTTAGTTTGGCAACAGATTCTTTTACCTTTATCAGTGGTATTAAAAAAAAAAAATCAAAGTGAATGTTTGAATACTTTAATATTTGGCTTGTGTTGTTAATTCTCTGAACACTGTCAGCACTCTCGTAAGTCTGCCTCATGATGCAGCGGCAGCGTTCCGGATTACTTTTCAAAGAATACTGTTCATATGCGTTGTTTTGTGTTTCAAACTAAATACAGGCAGTTTTGTACCAGCTGTGATGTTGCGCATACCATATGGACCATTTTAAAGAAACATTTAAAATTTTAAATAGATTCAACAGTTATATTATTTGCTTTTGCAGTGTAAGGGCACTTAAAAATCAACTTGTAGGTTTTGCAGCTAGGTGGCCATTTAAAAACTAACCTGCCCCGTCTGAATGTCATCTGTAATCTCTAAGGCAAAAAGCTACATGGAGCCTGTGGGAACGTTTCTTCAGTTGGAAGTATGATATTTTGTAAAATGTTTTTTTTCCCAAGTAAAGATTTTATGAAACTTGACCTCTAAAATGCTGCGAGCTTTGTGACTCAGAGTGTGACTGTGTCTGTGGTTCATACGTGTGGGTTTGCAGCACTTGGCAGGTCCTGGGTTCTCGCAG
>CAUYRH010050557.1:0-32607 GCA_963574655.1 Perodicticus potto | reverse complement strand
CCCCCCCGCGCGTGAGCCCCTTCAGGACGCACCCTTCCCGTGGGCGAGCCTCGCCATCACGATTCACTCCTGTGTGTGAGCACGGCCATCAGGATTCACCCCTGTGTGTGAGCATGGCCATGAGGATTCACCCCTGTGTGTCAGCACAGCCATGAGGATTCACCCCTGTGTGTGAGCATGGCCATGAGGATTCACCCCTGTGTGTGAGCACGGCCATGAGGATTCACCCATGTGTGTCAGCACGGCCATAAGGATTCACCCCTGTGTGTGAGCATGGCTATGAGGTTCACCCTTGTGTGTCAGCTCGGCCATGAGGGTTCACTCCTGTATGTGAGCACGGCCATCAGGATTCATTCCTGTGTGTGAGCATGGGCATGAGGATTCACCCCTGTGTGTGAGCACAGCCATGAGGATTCACCCCTGTGTGTCAGCACAGCCATGAGGATTCACCCCTGTGTGTGAGCATGGCCATAAGGATTCACTCCTGTGTGTGAACATGGTTATGAGGTTCACCCTGTGTGTCAGCTCGGCCATGAGGGTTCACTCCTGTGTGTAAGCACGGCCATCAGGATTCATTCCTGTGTGTGAGCATGGCCATCAGGATTCACCCCTGCGTGAGAGCACGGCTATGAGGATTCACCCCTAGTTGTGAGGTATCTATTCTTAGAGAAGAGGGTGATAAGAAGGACCAGTAAGGAATCCGCATTCATATTGACTCCCAATGATCTTGAAACACAGCTAACGTGGTGAACAACTTATCCAACCACTTAACACAGCTGACCCATCCTCAAATAAGAAATTACAGTATTGTCCCATGTCACAGGGCTGCATAAAAAGGGGATGTACTACAGTGTTGTACACATTGAAGATGGGGACTAAGCAGAGTTTTGGAATGCCCTGGTGAATAATTACAAGTCAATCAGAGATTCAGGGCTACATGATGCCTTGGAAAAATAACAATTAAGTTGTTTCAGTCCCCACCAGCCTTACCTGTAGCGCTCCGGAAGAACAGAGCTCTAAATCTTCAGTTAAAATCTAACAGAAACTAGAACACTTGCTGAGGAAGTACTTACAATTAAAAATAAAAACTATGCAGAGAACAACCTTGGTGACCGAGTTAGAGAAGCTCCCACTGATGTCACCCTTTGGTCATAAATGTCCCAGATCCAGAACTGGCTTGTTGGATGTGTGCCTTTGTTCACCAAAGTGATGCAGTGGGACAAACGTGATGCTTTTCTAATTAAATCAAGGCTGAGTGCTCCCACCAGGGATATGGAGGGGCAGAGGCAGGGTGACATCTGCCTGGCATCTATGGATTCAGCCGACCTGGCTGGCTTAGTGTCTCCTCTTTATCTCAACCTTTGTCATGCACTCCTCCTTGAAGCTGCATGCTCAAAGAAGATGACCTTCCCAGAAAAAGGGCCATTCTTCTGGCAAGCATATCTTCCCAAGTTTGCTGCAAAGATCCAATAAGATAATGGATATAACAATGCTTTAAAAACTGAAAGCACTACTCAATATAAGTTATTATAATTATTATGATTAACAATGTCATAAAGGGAAATCATTAAATCGGTCTCACAAATTGGCACAAGTATTCAGTACCTAAAAGTAATCAAGCAGGGAACCTAAAAGCAATTTGATCATCTTCTTCTTCCTTCAAGTTCCTTTTCATTAAGCTTTTGAGGGTTTGTGCATCTATAAAATCAGAAGATATATTTGGCTTCAGGCTACTGCTTTCTCAGCTTAATGCAGAAATGCCTTCTTTGATTATTCCTTACCCCAAAGCCTCGAAAGGGAAAACATATGTCCTTCTCTGGGACACACACGATGCTACCCACCAACGGTTCCAGAGAAAAGCCAAATCAGTGCTAGCTTCTGGTTTCTTCTCTGAGATTCCCTGCAGCCAGGATGGGGTACATAATTGTTGATGAGGCAAGAGAACTAGAGAGATGAAAGACGAGAGAAGGATGGAGGGGGAGACACAGAAAGTGGCAGGGACTGCGCTGTGTTCAACAGACCATCTTGTCTACTCAACAGAGATTAACTAAAGGAACAGTAGTCCTTCTTATAGCTGACTAGGGACCCTGAAGCACAGTTACATTATATCCAAAAGTAGGTAAGTAGCACCTAAGAACCAATACAAAATGAGGTTGTACGGAAAATATCACCGTCTTTTTAACAGACTCAAATCCAAATTGGAGGGCTATGGTGAAAGACATGGCTTGCCTAGTTGAATCATGTAGGGTGAAGGTAGAAATTGAAGAAGAGTCTGCTGACATGAGAGTAGTCAAGTGGATCCTTTGACAACACCCCAAATTTGTATTTCATAGAACAAAAGATGATGGACCTGAAGAGAGGAAAGAATAAGTTATTACTGGATATAAAGAGGAAATAAAGGCTAGAAAAAGGGAAGGTGATTGGCATTCTGGAAAAAGAGAATGTTTGCCAGTACCTAAGTGTAAATTCTCAAGTTCAAAACTCAAGAGACTTTTTTTCTTAGATTCCTTGCTCATAATTAATGTATGCTGACCTATAGAGTTTTGTTATTGACAATTCCTAAAATGATAGCCTTACTTTGAATCTCACTAGACTCATTAGTAACGGATATTAGACCTCAAGTCCAAAAAATATAACTATTACTAAGGTAAACATGAATGACAAGTGAATAGAAAAACAGCCTCATAGATTAACTCCTGTAACTTACTATATTTTTTAATTAGGTAGGTGGAAGGGGATTGTATATTTTCTTTTTGGTTTTTTTGTTTGTTTGTTTTGTTTTGTTTTTTGTTTTTTGAGGCAGGTTCTTGTTCTGTTGCCCAGGCTGGAGTACAGTGGCATCATCATAGCTCACTACAACCTCAAACTCTTAGGCTCCAGCAATCCTGCTTCAGCCTCCCGAGTAGCTGGACTACAGGTGTGCACCACCACACTTGGCTAATCTCTTTTATCTTTTTGTAGAAACAGAGTTTTGCTATGTTGCCTATGTTGATCTCAAACTCCTGGCCTCACGCAATCCTCCTGCCTTGGCCTCTCAAGTGCTAGTTTACAGATGAGCCACTGGGCCTGGCTGGGTTTTAAATATTAGGGTTACTATTCTCTTCCATATTTTCCTTATGGTTTCTAAAAATGAAATTCTTAGCTCTGTCTCATAGGAGTAGAAAAATGATGGTGCTTGACCTGAGTTTAAGTTCTAGCTATATGTGACTGTGAGAAGTCACTTAATGTTTCCATGTGTAGGATATGGGAATGATGATACACATCTTTACTATTTCAAGGAGCAAATGTGTAGATAAGAAAATATATATTAAAGAGTACAAAGTATGCAAGTCCACATAGGATTTACAATAGGAAGGGTGCTTAATATTATCCTCTCTTAAGGTCTGCAAATCTTTTAAGATGAAAGACCTTGTCTTAATCTATCTGGGCTGCTATAACAAAGTACCATACACTGGGGCTTAAAAAAAAAAAACAGAGTTTAACAGTTCTGGAGCCTGTAAGTCCCAGATCAAGGTATCATTATGTTGGGGCTCTGGTGAGGAACCCCATCCAGGTTGCAGACCACTATCTTCTCATTGTGTCCTTACATAGCAGAAAGAGAGTGAGAGAGCTCTCTGAGGTCCTTTTTTAAGGGCACACAGATCATGAGGACTTTCCTCTCATGATCTGTGTGTCTCCCAAAGCCCTACCTCCAATTATCATCACACTGGGGGTTAGGACTTCAACAGATAAATGTGGAAGAAACCCAAACATTTAGTCCATAACAGACCATTTTCCAAATAAAATCATGTCTAACAAAACCAGAGCTACTCTCTTAAAGCAAGGGAGGAGGAAGACCAGAAGATTTACCCTGCACTGGGTCTCAGCCCCATAGTCCCCTCTACCGCCAGAGAGGTGAGAGTATAACCTTATGTATTACTCAATACACCAATTAAAAAACTCATCAATCTGTTCCAACCTCCTTAAATTACAATTGAAGTAACAGGTTACAGAGTGGGTTCCAATAAGCTCTGCTATAAAATATTTTGGGGTTTTTGTTGTTGTTGTTGTTGTTGTTGTTGTTATTTTTTGAGACAGAGTTGACCGAAGGTAGAGCGGCCTGGGGTCATAGCTCACAGCAACCTCAAACTCCTGGGCTTAAGTGACACTCTTGCCTCAGCCTCCCTAGTAGCTGGGACAACAGACGCCCGCCATGATGCCTGGCTAGTTTTTGTATTTTTAGTAGAGATGGGGTCTCGCTCTTGCTCAGGCTGGTCTCAGAACTCCTGAGCTCAGGCAATCTGACTACCTCAGCCTTCCAGAGTGCTAGGATTACAGGCATGAGCTACTGCTTCTGGCTGATATAAAATAGTTTTTAAAACACCAATTAACTAACGCTTAACTGGTATATAGGGGAGTTAGGTCAGTAAAATACGGAAGTCATATTAGTTTATATGTGGTTTTTCTTAGACAAAGGGAGCCAGGATATCAGGAGGAATTAGAAGAAAAAGCCTTCAGCTCAGCTGCTGTACAGATAAGAGCCTTATTTAGCTCTGTGAGAAATAAATAAATAAAAATAAGTACCTGTACAGCTCTCAGCTTGTGGCGGGATGCTCTTCCTCCACCCACATTAACAGCAGTCCCACTAGTCTAAAGCTCCCCTTCCGTCTGCATTGCTTCAGTGTCCCCAAATCAGAATTTCCACTACATTGTTCCTGTGCTAATTTTTTAATATCCCTGGCTGCAGCCTCTGCATATGATGAATTGCTGAGTTTTGCCAAGAATCTCCAATGGTACTGTCGGCTCAGACAGCCACGACAAAACACCATAGGCTGGGTGTCTTAAACAACAGAGGCTAGAAGTCGAAAGTCAAGGTGACAGCAGACTTGATGCCCAGTAAGGCCTCTCCTCCTGGTTTGCAGACAGCCACCTCCTCACTATGTTCTCACATGACCTTTTCTCTCTCTGTGCTTATGTGGAGAGAGAATGGGTTCTTGAGTTTCTTCCTCTTTTGATAAGGACACAAGTCCTACTGGAGTAAGACTTAAGAGCCTACCCCTATGATATTATTTAACCTTAATAAACCCTATCTCCAAATACAGTCACCGTGGAGGTTAGGGTTTCCACATAAGAATTTTGAAGGACACAGTTCATTACATAGTAGGTATCAATTAAGATTATATTTTTGTTGGTGTTCTTGTTTGGGGTGCATAGCTTTTGAATGGTCTATCCCTCATCCTATTTTTCCCATAAGGTTGAAAAGGTATTTCAAAATGCCCAATATTGATAAATATATGTGGAAATGGTCACTTTCTCTTCCATATTTGGCAATATAAAATAAAATTGACACAACTCTTATAGATGGAAACTTAGTAATATATAGCAAAAGCCTAAAAATTCTGCCTTATCCTTTAACTCAGACATTCCACTCCTAGTCATAACATTAATATTTGGGAGAATTAGAAGTATTCTAAATGTTCAACAGCAGGGGACTGGTCTATCACATGGTAAGATTCTATAAAGACATAAATATAAAAATGTAGAAGGGAGAAGACAGAAACATATTTAATACAATAAGTGCATGAAAATAAATAGGAAATTATATAAAAGTCCATATGACCCAACTCTTACTAAAATAGTACCTTGTAAGTTATAGACAGAAGAAACATTTTTGAAATTACCTCCAGGTGGTAAGATTAAGGCTGATATTTATTTTCTTCTCTCTGTTTACTTTCATTTTGCACAATGAAGAAGCATCACATTTGTTAAAAGAATATATATATGTGTGTGCGTATATATGTTTGTGTTTAAACTGCTGTAAGGTAGGAACAGAAGCTGTAAGGTAAATTGGAGCCTTTATCTAAAGTGATCATATACATCTATCACCCACTTCTTAGAATCCTCTGCTGTGTACAAATTCCCTGAAGAATCCTTCCCTTCTTTCAGATGAGAATGCAGCAAAGAGAATACAACAACAATAAAAGTCTGTCTCTAGACAAAGAGTCTTTGTTAACAACCCATCCACTCTGCCTTCCCTCACACTCCTTCCCACTTCCCATCCCAAAAATCAAGGAAAGAAAGGAAGAATCCACAATACAGCTTAACAGCAGCACTCTGCTAACGTCATTCTCGCTGTTTTCCACAAGTTCAACAGCTTCAGAGGCCAAGGACTGTTCTGAAAGATGATTTATAAAATCAGCATTGTTCTTGTCGAGTAAAGATAGCCTTTCCTAGGGAGACCCGAACAGTTCCTTCAGAGTAGTTCAGGTCTCTGAGGCAAATATGTATCCAAGCACTGTGGTCGAGAGTATTTGCCAATGAGAATATCAATGCCCAGGTACACATGCCATATGTATTTTGCTGCAAATGTTTTCCCAGTAAACAATAATGGAGCCATCAAAAGAAAGGAACACTAATTTTAAATCAATTAAATTCAAACAGAAATGTTTCCTTTGGGCCTAGTTGCCTTTTGGTAAGCACACTAATTTTGAAAACTTGTGTTATTTACCCACACATTGTTTTTGAAGTTGTCTGTGGCATTGATGAGTTGAAGTCAGCCTGATCTCTCCTATAGCAACTTCCCAGCCCATTATTATTGAAGGCAAAATTGAATGGGTCCGCGATTGTTCATCACTTGTTCTGGTAGACACACCTGCATACTCTATGGTTGTGTTATAACAAAGCATTCCTGCGTAATGTTCATTGAGGTAAAAGGGGATGCCCAGGAAATCAGGACACATGGCTCTGTAGGTCCCTCTTCCAGTTCACGTTAGGACCACTAGCCAGCTGCTGGCCAGGATATCAGTCTGGGCAGGAGAATGGACTCTATATTCTATGTGCTGTCCAAAATGAGAGACACTCAGCCTGACCTCTACAAAAGTGTGCCTCTGGAGCTAGATATAGTGGCTCACACCTGTAAACCCAGAACTCTGGGAGCTCAAGACAAGGCAGAATGCTTGAGCTCAGGATTTCGAGACCAGCCTGAACAAGAGCAAGATCCCTTTTGTACTAAAAATAGAAAAATTAGCCAGGCACTGTGGTGGGTGCCTGTAGTCCCAGCTACTAGGGAGGCTGAGGCAAGAGGATCACTTGAGCCCAAGAATTTGAGGTTGCTGTGAGCTATGATATCACAGCACTCTACCCAAGGCAACAGACTGAGACTCTGTCTCAAAAAAAAAAAAAAAAGCACAAATGTGCCTCTGACCCTGAGTTGCCTCACTTTCTGGGGCCACATGGGAAGAGAGTGATAGCAGAATCTAAGTCCCTGCCCAGCCAACTCAATCAAAGGAGGGCTCATAGTCTCTAACCAACAGAAGAGGAAAATGTTAAGTCCCTTCCAAGAAAAGAAAAATCTCCCAGAGATGACAACTATAGACTGGATCTTAAACAGGTCAAAGTGGGACACAGATTCCGCAAATGGCCGCTCACCTGCCAATGCATGCGGCACTTAACACCCGCTACCTTTGGTGTAGATGTGCTGTCATTGTGTTTGTTGTTGACTGGGGTGAGTTATTGGATTGAAAGCGATTTGGATATTGTCTCCCTCCATGGGGTTCTGCAGCTGAAAAGAGATTGATGAGTAGCTGGGGTTTGGGGTGAGTGATTCTGACACAGCCTTTCTCAGAGCAATACAAATGATAAGGCTGTTACCTGGGAAAACAACAGGCCCCAAGAGTGATTTCGTTGTGCCTGTTGGGGAAGGGTGGGCACAAACACTAAGTACAGCTGCTGACATTGGGAATGACTGATGAGAGGAAGCTACAGAGTTCTGTTTGCTCATAAGGATTTCTCAACGCTCGCAGAGGCCACATTTTTATACAGTCCAGGAGGCATCAAGGCAACTTAGTGCTAGTCCTTGACCTTGGTAATCACTCTACATTTTATCAAACACTCTAACACACGTTTTCGCAATTGGGCCTCAAATGCACACGTGTCAGGTTGGGGAAGTAGTCCTACCTTACTAATGAAGATATGAGGTTCAGAGAGGTTAATAGCTTGCCTCAGTTCACCCAGCCAGGAACACTACTTCCAATACGTGCATCACCACGCCCACTCGTAGAGAGGAAGTCAGGACACTGGCTGTCCGTTATTTGTTTCTAGACAACTATTTAGCGAGTATGTGTTATATCTTGATTTCCCTTTCTATACGCTGAGATTACTAATAATGATGTAACAAATCCGTATTTAAAAGTAAGGTTGGTGTCTGTATATAAGGAGGAGCTAAACCATAGGTACTCATGGTGATAACGCGGTATAAAAGACACTGGAAAGTAAGAAGGGGGAAGAATGGGAGGGAAGTAAGGGATTAAAAACTTACCTATCAGATACACTAAGACACCCCGTGAGGGCACAATAAAAGCCCTGACTTCAGCATAATACAATTCAACCATGTAACAAAACACTCATATCCTCTTAATATTTTGAATTAAAGAAATACATATATAAAAGTGAAGTTTATATGACTGAAATCCGGCAATGCTTTTTAAAGCCTGTCAGGATAAATTAGAAGCCATAAGTGATGCTCTAACCTGTTCTGTAAGGTCCCCCCTTGAATGCAACAAGAACCACCACAGACTGAAAGATAGTGTGCGCGCGCACGTGCGCGCGCGCACACACACACACACACACACACACTCTGTTTTCAACCACAGTCTTAATTTAAGGAAGTCTTTATTCTAAAGGAAGAGAAATCTCATCTTAATCCTGGATTTATCCTTATATTTTTTATGAAACTTTATAAAAATTATTTAGAATAAATAACTTGCATTTTGTGGATTGCATAAGCAACAACCAAGAGCTTTAATGTACCTGATTCGATTTGATGGTCATCCCACCATTGGAGGTAGGTAGAGAGGAACATTCTTCCTACCTGCCACTGGCGCTGCATTGGAAGGGAAAGCACTTTAAGGCTAAGACAGATCTGTGTGGCGCCTGGAACACACATTACACTTGGAGTTGGCAAACCTGAGCACTACTAGCAGGCCCACCACTTGTTGGTGTAAAGGTCTTTTTTTTTTGGTGTAAAGGTCTTACAGTGAGTTTGTGAACTTCCCTGAGCTTCCGAAGAAAAATTAATGAACTTACCAGAGGGGCCAGTTCCTTACTTGGCTGTCTCCAAGCCCTGCACCCACTCTCCTCCACTCTGCTGTGAGAACCTGGAGCTGGATACCTGCAGCCCCTACTTCCCAGCCTCCCTCACCTCTAACTTCCTATCAGTCCTTGCAAGATCAAGAGTGGAACAAGGGAGGCTCGGCGCCTGTGTTTTCAACGGGCTAAGGCGCCAGCCACATACACCTGAGCTGGCGGGTTCGAATCCAGCCCGGGCCCACCAAACAACAATGACGGTGCAACCAAAAAATGGCCGGGCATTGTGATGGACGCCTGTAGTCCCAGCTACTTGGGAGGCCAAGGCAGGAGATTCGCTTGAGCCCAGGAATTGGAGGTTGCTGTGAGCCGTGATGCCACGGCACTCTCTCCAGGGTAACAGCTTGAGGCTCTGTCTCAAAAAAAAAAAAAAGAGTGGAACAAGGGAGGTTTCCTTCTTTCTTGCCCTGGCAGCATCTCTGGAGGCAGGACTTCCCTTCTATGGATTTAGCTGCTGCCACAGGCTTCTCTCCCTGGTTGCAGCCCAGAGGCAAGTGGTGCTCCTGGACTCCGGCACCTTGACTTCTTTCCTTCTGTCCTCCCATGCCTGGAAATGAGAGTGATTCCTGCAGTAATTAATTTCTGGGTGCAATCTTTTCTTTTTAGTTGAGATTAGGTCTTTTCCCATTTGCTTGTACAACCAAAACATCATATGCAGCCAATTTTTTGTATTAAACTTCTTCTGTTTGAAATACCTAGAGTGGGCCCAATTTTTCTAAATGCACCTTGACTGATAACAGAAGAACCTAATACAAGAACTGCCACATAGATGTCAAGACAATTAAAAATGAAAAGTCCTTCCGATGTTGTACGTTAAGAAACAAAAGCGTAATTGACTCTCCCGTCGTCGCCTACCATTGGAGTTTTGTGTTAAGCGTGATAACTGTATGAGAATTGTCTTCAGTCATAAACGCTTCCGAATACCAAGAAATTTAAGATATTTTTTAATGATGCGTGCACCGATTTAATGTAATTTCCAAAATCAAGAATGATAAAAATATTGACCAACCTCACAGCACTGGTTCCAACAACTAATTAGCTCTCGTAAAAACACTTCAACCACCTAAAGTACCTCATAAAAGTTTATTATGAGTAGTAATACTAATAGTTAAACATATCATGATGGGCGTCAAATGGGCATACTCTACAAGCTGATGGTGTTTTAAATTCTCTTTACAATCTCACTGTTGTTTAGCAGTTCATATGTTGAAAGCTCTTCACAGCTGTAAATTAGTTAATCCCCATGACACTCACTCCTGAGAGACAGGCCAGAATTATTTTCTATTACTATGGCAACAAGTCCTATGTAAATGCCTAATGATAGAAGGTGCAGATGAGAAACAGGAAAGGTCAAGTGACTTGTTCAGGAGCACACATCAAGTAGGTGGCAGAGTTGACTTCAAAATGCAGAAGGGCTGACCCCAAAGGGCACTAGAGTCCACCTGGTCAACACTGAGGGGACCACTGACATTCATTTGCTCAGAAATGCAGTGAAACAGAAAATATTAACATGGTCAACATCTGGGAACAAAATATGAACAATTATAATTTGCAGACACAGAATTAAGTCCATCGATGAAAGGCTGTCAAAGTAGGGTAGCAGAATTCTGAAGACACACTGTGGAAATTTACGTCCCAGCCTGCCTCTCTCACAAACTTGTTGTGCAAATTTGGGCAAATTACTTCACTTCTCTGAACCTCCATTTCTGATCACAATAGTAGAATGAAGCAAATAATAGGTTCCGCTCCATATGTTACTGTGAGGATTTAATGGAAAGTGCTTAGAGCAGGGCCAGGTAGATGATAAACATTCAATTAGTCTCAGCTACTATTAGGTAGATCCTCTTACAGAAAAAATATCTATTGCTTTCTAACAGTTTGTCAAGTACAGGGACGCTTAAGACATAATCCCTGCCCTCAAAAATCTTTCAATTTAATTGATTTATGAAACATGCAACTTGCCAAACCATACTAGGGGCATGAGTGACACAGGAGTACTTAAGTGTGGGAGCAAGGATACATGTTTCCAAAGCAAATGATGTGACTCCTGAATTCTGGGATAGGGTGAGCTCCTGTGTTACAGCATATGACAGAATTTCATTTCTTTTTAAGGCTGAAGAGTATTCCATTGTGTGTGTGTGTGTGTGTATGCTCCCACTACATTCTTGTTTCTGGGCTTCTGGGGTGTTTTTGTTTGTTTGTTTGTTTCATTGTTTAGCCCTCGGTGGAAGAGTGCCATGGCTCACAGCTCACGGCAACCTCCAACTCTTGGGCTTAAGCGATTCTCTTCCCTCAGCCTCCCAAGTAGCTGGGACTACAGGTGCCCACCACAATGCCCGTCTATTTTTTTGTTGTTGTTGTAGTTGTCATTGTTGTTTGGCAGGCCCTGGACCAGATTCAAACCTACCAGCCCCGGTGTATGTGGCCGGCACCCTAGCCGCTGAGCTACAGGTGCCGAGCCAGGGGTTTCTGTTTCTATTTAATCAATTTTATTTATACTCATATAAAGAGAAAGAATATAGGTACATAGTCACTAAAAGATTCCACATGCTAGAGAGTATCACAGATGCACAAAGGCAATCAAGGTCATTTCTGGCTGAAGTATTTAGGCAAGAGGTGGCACTTGAATTTGGTCTTAAAAGAGAAATTTAATTTTTTGTTTGTTTTATTTTTTTAATTTCATTCATTTTTTTTTTTTATTTATTGAATCATAGCTATGTACATTGGTGCAATCATGGGGTACAGTGTGCGGGCTTCATATACAATCTGGAATGTTTTCATCAGGGAAATTTAATTTTAAAACCCCAAAATGGCTATGAGAGGATAGATGCAGGGAGGGGGTGGGCAGACAGAAAGAGTGGGACACCAGAGCGTGAGTAAGGGAGGATGGAAGGGTGTATCCTGAACATGTTAATCCCTTAAACTGCTTAGGAAAGGTCACATAACTTGTAAGTGACCCAGCTGGGACTCAAATCCATTCACCTACACTGAGTTTGAAGCACTGGAAAAGAATCATTGATGACTTTTTAAGAGTGGAGAAAGTGACACAAATTGGAACTTTTGAAAGATTACTCTGGGTACAGTATCTAGAGAGGATTGAATAAACAGTCTGGGGAAAGCCAGATAAGGGAGCTTATAATACATGAGGAGTGCCGAAAGCTGGCATAGAAATGATATAAGACCAGCAGGGATGGGTTGTATAGGGAAGCTCTGCCATTCTCAACTGGAGCTGCATAATAGAAGCACCTGGAGATATTTTTGAAACGACTAATGCCTAAGCTCACTGGCTATTATATACACAATAGGTTGGAGTCAAAGGATACTATTTAAAATTTATACTAAAAAAGAGTGGTGCCTGTGCCTCAGTGAGTAGGGTGCTGGCCCCATGTACTGAGGGTGGTGGGTTCAAACCCGACCCCAGCCAAACTGCAACAAAAAATAGCTGGGCGTTGTGGCGGGCACCTGTACTCCCAGCTACTCGGGAGGCTGAGGCAAGAGAATCACCTAAGCCCAAGAGCGGGAGGTTGCTGTGAGCTGAGACACCATGGCACTCTACCAAGGTCAACAAAGTAAGACTCTGTTTCGAAAAAAAAAAATTTATACTAAAAGCAAAGTGATAGAAAATGTTAAATAAAAAAAATAGGACAGAGGGTAGTTTTTATTGTAGTTAAAAATACATACCCTAAAATTTACAATCTTAACCATTTTAAGTGTACGGTTAAGTAGCAGTAAGTATATTCTCAATGATGTAAAATAGATTTCCATTACCTTTGCATTTTACAGAATTGAAATTCTATATGCATTAAACAGCCATGCTTCTTTACCCACTCCTCAGCCTCTAGTAACCACCATTCTACTTTTGGGGTGTTTTGTTTGGTTTTGTTCTGGAGATAAGGTCTCTCTCTGTTACCCATTTTAGAGGGCAGTGGTGTCATCATAGTTCACTACAACCTCAAAGTCCTGGCCTCAAGTGATCCTCCCACCTTGGCCTCCTGAAGTGCTTAGATTACAAATGTGAGCCACCACACCCAGCCTCCACTTTTTATATTTATGAATTAGACTATTTTAGATACCTCATACAAGTGGAATTAAATAACATTTGTCTTTTTGTAACTGGCTTATTTCTCTTAACACAATGTCCTCAAGGTTCATCGTGTTGCAGCATATGACAGAATTTCATTTCTTTTTAAGGCTGTAGAGTATTCCATGGTGTGTGTGTGTGTACATTTTTTTATCCACTCATCCATCGATGAACACCTGGGTTGCTTTTACCACTTGGCTATTACACATAGTGCTGTTATGAACATGAATGTACCAATATGTCTTTGAGACTCTCCTTTCAATGATTCCAAATATATACCCAGAATTGAGATTACCAGGTGATATGGTAGTTCTATTTTCAATCTTTTGAGGAACCACCATACCATTTTCCATAGGAGTTTCACCATTTAAAAATCCTACCAATGCACAAGGGTTGTAATTTTTCCATATTCTCACCAACACTTGTTGTTTTCTGGGCGGTTTTCAATAGTAACCACCCTAAGGGGTGTGACTAAGGGCATCTTTAAATGGTCAATGTACAGCAATAACCTCTAAAGCAAAACTATAAATCATCCTAAATACTAAAATAATTTAAAAATTTAAAATGAAAGAAAACAAATTATGTAGAAAAATTATAACACAGATATACAATGATTACAAAACAATATGGCAGAGGTAAAACCAACACCTCAATTTTGCCAATAAATATGTACAGACAATTTGCTTGCTAAAAGATTTTATATTTGGCTCACAAACAAGACTCAACTATGTGCTTTATATCAGAAACTCACTTAATATAAAGTAATTTAGAAAGACTAAAAGTGAAGGAATAGGCAAAGATTTTCCAGGCATATAGAAACAATAAAAAGGCAGAGATTGCAATTCTGATATTACTTAATATTCCTGGTGGGAAAGCAAACTGTATTGTATCCATGTTAAATTTCAGATTTGGGTAATGATACGGTTATGAAAATGAATGTTCTTATTCTTAGGAAACACATACTGAAGAACATTTAGGGGTAACAGACTCTCAAAAGGTTCAGAAAAAAATAGAGAGTAAGAGAGAACAATAGAATAAATGGTGTAATGTAAATAATACAGAGAGAACAATAGAATAAATGGTATAATGTAAACAATCAAGGGTCTGTGTAAATTATTTGTACTTTTGACTTTGAAACTTTATCAAAACAAAGTTTTAAAAAATAATAATGCCAAGATCTAACTTCCCAGAAATTCTAATTCTCTTAGCCTCAAAATGGATCCAAGACCTATGCTATTTTTTTTAAATATTAAGCAATAATAATAATACAAAGAAAGTAACATTCACATTGTCGGATAAGAGTATGTCTATTGACTCTGAGGCTCAGTATGGAGTCATCAGTTAACTTCTTATTTATTTTTTTTATTTTGTAAAGCACGCTGGGTGATTCTAACATGCAGGGTTGAAAGCCACTAGACATATCAATTCCTGGGACTTGATTACTGACAGGATGTATGTGGTAACAGAAAGGGAGAAAGTAAAGCAGAGTGTGGCAGGCTGAAAAATGACCCCCGAAGATATCCAGGTCCTTATCCCAATAACTGGTGAATGTTCCCCCCATGGAAAAAGGGACCTCACAGATGCAATTAAATTAAGGATTCTTGAGACTATCCTGGATTATCTAGGTAGACACTAAATGTCATCACAAGCCTCTTTACAAGAGGAATGCAGAAGAAGATGCTGACCACAGATAAGGGAATAGGAAATGTGACAAATGGAAGCACGAGGTGGGAATGACATGACAATGAGCCCAGAAATGCCAGCAGTCACCAGAAACTGGAAAAGGCAGCTCTTGCCTGGAGCTTCTAGAAGAAACTAGCCTGTGACTTTATCCCTTAATTTTAACCCATAAAAGTCATTTTTCACTTCTGGCCTCCAAAAGAGAATAAATTCGGTTGTTTAAAGCCACTAACCTTAATATAATTTGTTACAGCAGTAAGCAACAATAGAAAACTAACACAAAGACTTAAACATTTTAGAGATAGAATTAAAGGTTGTGCTCAAAATGACTAGAAGTATGACTTTCCATCTTCAAAAGGGTAAGGCTCATCCCTTTCCATTTTTCAAACCCTAGAAAAAAACAGGAAAGTGGGTGATTGTCTTATTCGGTTAGTACCATAGTGACTGATAGACAACAAAAGTGATTTCTTTTTCTTTCTTTTTTTTTTTTTTGCCATTTTGGCCAGGGCCGGGTTTGAACCCACCACCCTGGGTATATGGGGCCAGTGCTCCACTCCTTGAGCCACAGGCACCGCCCAACAACTGAAGTTACTTCTCACAGTTCTGAGGGCTGGAAGTCTGAGATCAGGATGCCAGCATGATAGGTTCTGATAAGGGTTACAGATTACCTACTTCTCATTGTACTTGTACCTGGCAGAAAGAAAGAAAGCTTAAAGTATTCTCCCAGGTCTCTTTTTTTGTTTTTGTTTTTGTTTTTATTAAATCATAGCTGTGTACATTAATGCAATCAAGGGGTACAATGTGCTGGTTTCATACACAATCTGAAATATTTTCATCAAACTATTTAACATAGCCTTCATGGCATTTTCATAGTTATTATATGAAGACATTTGTATTCTGCATTTAGTAAGTTTCACCTGCACCCTTTTAAGATGCACCCTAGGGAACTAATCCCATCTGTGAGGGCTATACTTTCTGACCTACATACTTCTCAAAGGCTCTACTTCTTAATACCATCACCTTGGATTTTCAACATATGAAATTTGGTAGGGGACACAAACTAGATCCTAGTTATCAAGCCTTTATCAGATTCACAACATGCAAATATCCCTTCCCATTCTGAAGGTTGTCTTTTTCCCGTAATTGTCGTGTCCTTAGCTGTGCAGAAGCTCTTCAGTTTAATGAAATTCCATTTGTTTATTTTTGTTGGTGTTGCAATTGCCACTGAAGTCTTCTTCATAAAATCTTTCCCCAGGCCAAGATCCTCAAGAGTTTTTTCTGCATTTTCTTCTAGGATTTTTATTATTTCATGTCTTAAATTTAAATCTTTTATCATTTTGAGTCAATTTTTGTAAGTGATGAAAGGTGCAGGTCCAGTTTGAGTGGTTACTCAGTTATCTCAGCACCATTTATTGAATAGGGATTCTTTTCCCCAGTGTTTGGTTCATCAAAGATCAGATGGCTATAAAAGACTGCTTTCATTTCTTGGTTTTCTATGTAGTTCCATATGTCTATGTCTCTATTTTTGTGCCAATACCATGTTCTTCTGATCACTGTGGACTTGTAATATAACCTAAAGTCTGGTAAAGTGATGCCTCTGGCTTTGTTTTTATTACTAAAAATTGCTTTGGCTAAATAAGGTTTTTTTCTGATTCCAGAAGAAATGAAGAACTTTTCTTTCCACTTCTTCAAAGTGTGATATTGATATTTTAATGGGAATTACATTGAGTCTTTTGATTGCTTTGAGAAGTATAGACATTTTAACAATGTTGATTAGGCCTGGCACAGTGGCTCACACCTGTAATCCTAGCACTCTGGTAGGCCAAGGTGGGTGGATTGCCTGAGCTCAGGAGTTTGAGAACGGCTTGAGCAAGAGTAAGACCCTGTCTCTAAAAATAGCCAGGTGTTGAGATGGGCACCTGTAGTGCCAGCTACTTGGGAGGCTGAGGCAAGAGTCTAAGGTTGCTGTGAGCCATGACACCATGGCACCCTACTGAGGGTGACACTGTGAAACTGAATTTAAAAAAAAATGTTGATTCTTCCCAGCCAAGAGCATAGTATGTTCTTTCATTTGTTAATGTCTTCTGCTATTTCTTTTCTTAGGGTTTCATAATTCCCTTTGTAGAGGTCCTTCACCTCTTTTGTTAGGTATATTCCCAGGTATTTCATTTTCTTTGAAGCTATCATGAAGGGAATTGTGTCTTGATTAGTTTCTCAACTTGGCTGTTATTGGTGTATACAAAGAAAGAAGTGTGGAGAAACGTCAAGGAACTCAAATCAGACCTTCCATTTGATCCTGAAATCCCATTACTAGGCATCTATCCAGAAGAAAAAAATAATTTTATCATAAAGACATTTGCACTAGATTATTTATTGCAGCTCAGTTTACAATTGCAAAGATGTGAGAACAACCTAAATGCCCTTTTACCCAGGAATGAATTAACAAACTGTGGTATATGTATACTATGGAATACTATTCACCCGTAAAAAAGATGACGACTTTATATCTTTTGTATTAACCTGGATGGAGTTGAAACACATTCTTCTTAGTAAAGTATCACAAGAATGGAAAAGCAGATATCCAACATACTCAATACTAATAGGAAGCCAGCAGACAATCTAATATTCATACACATAAAAGAAAAACTCAACTCAATTCAAGATGGGGAGAGGAGAGGAAGAACAAGGCAGAGGGGAGGGACGGCAGGGAGGGAATTGATGTGCTCTAACTTAATGGGCACAATGTAAAGGTATACAGCACACCTCCTGGGTGCAGGACACAACTACAAGAGGGACTCTAACTAACAAACTAGTTGTTTGTACCCGCACATTAACATGAAATAAAATAACTAAATAAAATAAAATAAAATGAATACCATTACCCTTCCCTCTCCCTTCTTGCAGCAGGGAGCCCAACATTTATCTCCAACAAAAGTTCCAGAGGGCTTCTTTTTAAGGAAATGAACAACCTAGTGCCTAGAAGGAACCAAGGCTTTGTGTCGGACATTTTGCCCAGAAATTTCTTTCTCATTCTGACCTGAGGACAGGGTTCCCAGCCTTTTCATTCAGAGCTAAGCATACCTGTGATGTGTGTCCAACCTGTCAGCACAGTAATCAAATAGAAGACCTTCCACCATAGGGTAGAGCAGATCCATAACAGCTACTTAATCCTTTACTTTTAAATATGAATGAGTAATATAAGTTCATTAAAACAAGGGAGAAATGGAAGCAGAAACAATAGTCAAAAGATGTTTGAGAAATTTGTGATTCAACCATGAAGCATCTATGACTGTAAGCAATTGTTACCCTTTTGACCTCAAAGCTACGAGAATGGTACCTTGAGTAGTCCACCAGACATATCATTAGGCTCAGAAAGAAGGCAATGCAATTCTAACATACAGTGAACAAAGTCCACGTAGTTATGTAATAATGTCAATGCTGATTTTGGTTTTCAATTTATAACAAAAGTTCATGAAAGTTGATTATGGTTTCAGTACAGATGTAAATGTTAACCATCCTGACAATGTAAAAGTGTAGACAAGGCTAAGGTAAGACAGAGTTGGCAGGGGAGGAATGGTATAGAGATATTCAACAAAAAGGATAAAATAAGAAATAGATATAAATATGGTGCCTGCTATCACAATATTATCTAATAAAATAACTCAAAAATAACAATGAAGGGATCAAATACTGCAAGGGTGGAAGGTGGGATGAGTTAAGACTTCACCTTTCATGGCTGAGATTCATCATACATTGACTAAATGCTTTTTTAAGATCAAGAAATGAAAGTCTATTATTTAGAGGTATAAATGTAATCATTAGGAGGCCAAACATAAAAGAGGTTGCCTCTGGAGAGTGGAACCAGAATAGAAAGAGGAAGGTTCAAAAAGTATTGTTTTTACCATAATGTTTTACCATATGCATGTATTTCTTTATATAAGTCCTAAAAATGATGAAACAGTAATGACACAGTAGACCCTCAATTATTGGCAGTGTAGTGTTATTTTCCAGATGATTCAGTATCTTACATAATCTTGGCACCATTATTTAAGGACTGATCATGGAAATATAATATTATATTTGTGGACTTCATAGTTAAGCTTATATTCTTGTGTTAATAAAAAGGAAATAGAGTAGAGGAGATGGAAGGAAAAGAAAAATAATAGGAAAGTCAAGAAAGAAGAGCTGTTAAGAAGATCAGGTTGCTGAGGTCAGACTCAGAGTGGAGCTGCCAAATTATCTAGCTGAAAATCTCCAACAGTTAGAGGTAGAGTTTTGGAGAGTAGGCAAGGTATAAAGATATCCTCTGGGGCCTCATTCACAGTCAGGAAACTCTAGTCCCACGTCTCTCCCTGGATAGTCTTCCTCCTGGCTCTGCCCAGCCCTGCCCTCCTTCCTACTCCATACACAAGCATCTTCTATGAGCCCCACCAATGTGCAAGCCTTCCTGTGTGCACCTGCTTAAAGCCTTTTCCAACAATCTCAGCCCTCACCCCCCTCCTCTTCATGGGGGTCAACATTCCTATGCTTGACAGCAGTCTCAGTGCCATATGCTTTACTAATGGTTTGGGTGTCCTAAACTCTTCTCCCCAGTTATATCAGGTTGTTGCTTTTATTGCTTGTTTGCTTGTTTGTTTTATTCTTTGGTCTCCCCTAGAGGACCAGGCAGTGTCAAACTTCAAATAAGCAATTAGGCTTCCAGTTGCAGTAAAATTAACAGATGAAGTTCTCATTTTAACCAAAAGAAGTTTCTTTCCCTACCTTGGATCCAACTGTGAGGCGGCGTGGTGGGGGGGGGGATGGGGGTTTTCTTAACACTTTGGTTTGAAACATGGTAGTAATTGACACAGCACTAAACAATGTCAGCCCCCTTTTCTTTTCTGAGGCAGGTAGTCTGGTGCAGTGAGGGAGAGGACCTGAGCAAAGCATCCCAGCTGCCTTTTGTCCGGCAGATACCACCCCTCCTCAAGAGCGCATGAGTTCATAATCCACAGTGCAGTGGGGGAAGGCCATGCAACTTAGCCTCTGCTGCCAAGAGTACAGGGCTCCTGGGAGAAACCACATGCAGGACTCAGTGGTAACTAGAGAGGGGAGGGCAGTTTGCCGTCATCCACTGTCATTGTTTCCACCATCACCCCCCCTCATACTCTCCAAACAGATGTCACTGCCTGAGATATGAGTTCTTCCAATTATTTCAGCATCTATGCCAAGGTCACTTTCTTTTACTCATTTTAGCAGACTTATTTCAAGCTCAGGTCAAGATCTCTGCTCTCAAAAGCAGCATGTCAATGTTTCTTCCCCTTGCTGCCCCTCACATCATGGCAACCACTCACAACATATGTTTATCTGGAAAACCGAGGCAGCCAACATGCTCAGACAAGCCGAACAGAACATTCTGTTGTGGGCAGGAGAATGGAGTCTTTGGCGTGTCCTGTGGCCCTGAAAATAATAATCATTCTTCAGAAGAGGCATGAGCTCAAAAAGAAAATAATAAAATAGCAATGGTTTGGCTATGAAGATATATTTACCTTGAGACCATTATTCCCACAAGTGTACAGAAATGCACACTTGTACACACTCCTGGCCTAACTGCCTTCTCTCCCCCATTCACGAAAGAATTTACAGAAGCCAGGACGCTCTAGGTATGCCCAAGTGAGAACAAATCTATCACTCACTCTTTTTCTGGCTTCTTTCAATTTGACAATGAAGTTTGAATTAAAGGGAATATTTTTGTGGTAATAAAGAGAAACTAAGAGTCGAGTCACAGTGAATGATTAAATCACATGTTTGAACCACTTTTTCTGTCACAACACTCTTCCCTAGAGCACCCATGTAATTGTGCCACAGCACCATTTATTATTTACAATTGCCTTATTTTCTTCTGAGATCAGGCTTTGTTTAAAAGCCCATTCAAAACTGGTTGTATTTCAACTAAGGGTCAGTTGAAGCTTCCATGTAATCCACTATACGTCAAATGCCATTATGTTATATGTCCCCAAACCAGTACATAAGGAAATGTATTCACCTAAATTCAAAGAAGCTACACTATCTGGGAACAGAACTTTAATATCTACAAGGACATGTCAAAAAGAAAGAAAAGAGAGTCTCACAGTTTACTCGGCTGTCTGGGGTACGTGGCACTTGTCTCTGGCACAAGAATATTTATGTATACTTTGAGGGAGTCTTGCTAATTGTAATTATGATTGCTTACTACAGTTTCCAAGGTAACAGTTGTCACTGCAATGCTTCACTGCCAACTCAATTTCCATTCTCCTGCTGATATAACAAATATTATGTGACATTTTAACTGAAAATATCTATAAATGGGCGTCTGAGTGTGGTGTGTTTCTTTAAAAGGGAAGGAAAACAATTATTAGCTTTTCATTATTCATCTCAGTGGCACGTTTGATCTGTAATTACCTCAATTTTATATTTAGGAAGAAATGGATGGGGGTCCCACAAGGTCTTAGGTTTGCAGGTGCTGCATTCTGATCCTGCCTCTCCCAGTGAACCCAGTGACCTAAGATCACCAGCCGGAAGTTCGTCTCCAAACGGAGCCTCCCCAAAGGAAGCCACGCCCCTTCTTTTTCCAGGATGCGCCTCGCACACATAAGGGGTGGAGCCTAAGAGAGGCTAGAAGACTCAGGTGCTGTCCAGGGCTGCCGCCTTTTGCCTCTCTACCCCACGAGAGGAGCAGAGCATCAGTTAGCCAGTCAAAAGTACCTGGTGAACAGGAGATGCCCCTGCAATGGATTCTGGTAATGAGGAAACTTTGCCTCAGCCCACAAGGCCACCTCCCGTCATAGATCCTGCAGGGATCCCCTTCCAGCCCACTCTAAGGTCACCATATGCCTGAGCAGAGAGTACACACACGGTATCTTTGTTTAGTGTGAATATCCACACAAGGCCAAGAACTCACACAGCTTTAGGTAGGGCATGATACCAGGGCTAAACCTCCTTGCTCGCTTTTGTCATGTTTATAAGTTTCTCTACTGGAATTTCTCAACTCTGCCTCCTTACTCACCAGCTGGCTTTGACCTGGCTTCTAGATCCCCACTCCAGAGCTGCTGCCCACCTCTGGCAATTGTGCACCTTCTGACTTTTGGCCCCCCACCCAAGGTGCTCCCATGTCACCTGCCTTTCTCAAGCTGTTTCCTCTTCCTGTCAGTTCTCTTTGCTTTCTTTTGCCTCATAATCTCCTAGAAGTTAGAAACTATGCCTCTCACCTTTTCTTTACCTTTTCATAAGTCATGGTAAGCATAATTTAATAATTGCTCAGTTAATAATGTTAACAAACATTTAGTATGCATGTCTAAAGCTGTTTGAAGGAAAAACTGAGTTGGAGTATCTTCAAACCTCCAAATATTTCCCTTGAACTCCCATAATATCACATTACATTTTAAAATAGTGATTAAAGCAGTGATTCACAGCCATGGACAGCAGGAAATCTGCTGTGGAGTTTATTAAAAATACAGAGCATACAAAACCTGCACTGGTTCTCTGAACTTATTAAAAAATTATTATTAGTTTTATTAGGTGTGATGTTATCAGCATGCTTATGATTTTTTTATAGACTCCTTTATCAATGCATGCTGAAATATTTGTTTAAAAAACTATGTCCGGATTTGCTTTTAAATAATCCCTGGAGAGGCAAGAGAATGGCCTAAGCCCAGGAGTTGGAGGTTGCTGTGAGCTGTGTGATGCCACGGCACTCTACCGAGGGCGATAAAGTGAGACTCTGTCTCTACAAAAAATAAAAAATAAAATAAAATAAATAAATAATCCCTGGAGGTGAAGAGAGTGAGAGATAGTTCTGGATGACTTGGTGATTCTGCTTCTTCTTCTTTTTTTTACTTAATTTTCATTAAATCATAACTGTATACATTTATGGGGTACAATGTGATGATTTGATATACAATGTGGAATGCTTAAATCAAACTAATTAACATAACCATCACCTCACTTACCTACTTTTTGTGGTAAGACATTTATAACATACTCTTAGTTGTCTTGAAATGTACCTTACATTGTGCACATTAGGTGAAATCCTGCCAAATACCCTCTCTGCACTCTCCCTGCCCTCCCCTCTCCCTCCTCTTTCTTTCTGGACTATATTTGTGTTTTATCATTCATACGAATGTGTAAGTTGGCTCGGCGCCCATAACTTGATGGTTAGGGAGCCAGCCACATACACCAAGGCTGGCAGGTTCAAACCCAGCTCAGGCCTGCTAAACAACAATGACAACTGCAACAAAAAATAGCCAGGCATTGTGGCGGGCACCTATAGTGCCAGCTACTTGGGAGGCTGAGGCAAGAGAATTGCTTAAGCCCAAGAGTTTGAGGTTGCTGTGAGCTGTGACACCATGGCACTCTACTGAGAGTGACATAGTGAGACTCTGTCTCAAAAAAAAAAATTGTGTTTATATATTGGTTTCATAATAGTCTTGAGTACATCAGATACTTTTTTTTTCCATTCTTGATATACTTTGCTAAGAAGAATATGTTCCAGCTCCCTCCAGGTAAACATAAAAGATGTAAAGTTTCCATCTTTTCATGGGTGTATAGTGTTCCATGGTATACATATACGACAATTTGTTTATCCATTCATAGGTTGATGGGTATTTAGGCTGCTTCCATCACTTGGCTATTATGAATTGGGCTGCAATAAAGATTCTGGTGCAAACTTCTTTGTTGAAAAATGATTTTTTTTGGTTTTTGTTGTTTTTTTTTTGTTGTTGCAGTTTTTGGCCGGGACCAGGTTTGAACATGCCACCTCCAGTATATGGGACCAGCAGTCTGCTCCTTTGAGCCACAGGCACCGCCCATGATTTTTTTTTTTTTTTTTTTTTTGAGAAAGAGTCTCACAATGTTGCCCTCAGTAGAGTGTCGTGGCATCATAGCTCACAGCAACCTCAAGCTCCTGGGCTTAAGTGATTCTCTTGCCTCAGTCTCCCAAGTAGCTGGGACTACAGGCACCCGCCACAATGCCCAGCTATTTTTTGGTTGTAGTTGTCATTGTTTGGCAGGCCTGGGCTGGATTCAAACCCACCAGCTCTGGTGTATATAGCTGGCGTCCTAGCCACTGAGCTACAGGTGCCAAGCATGTAAAATAATTTTTGTTCATCTGGGTAGATAGCTAGTAATGATATTGCAGGATCAAATGGTATATCACAAAATTCCAAAACTGCAGATGTTGGTGTGGATGTGAAGAGAAAGGAACACTTCTACACTGCTGGTGGGATTACAAACTAATACAGCCTTTTTGGAAAGAAGTGTGGAGAATTATCAATGAGTTGGTGATTCTTAAAACTGAGCAATTGGATGTAGGGGTTCACTGTGCTATAGTTTCTACTTTTATGTTTCAAATGTTCCATTATAAAAAATATTTTAAATACATAAAATAAATATAGCAAAATAGTAATTATAGTTATATCTAGATGAAACTTTGTGAACTCCCAAAGGTGAGAAACTATTCTCTACTCTAATGTATACTTGAAAATTATAAATAATAGATGGTGTTTTCAAAATTTTAAAAAATACAGATTTCCCCAACTCCTAACCCCTATGGACCTTTCTGGACCCAAATCTCTATGGGTATAGACAGGCATATTTTTAAAGCATCGAGAATTATGTATCTCTACTAGATCTTTATTAATGTAATTTTAAATACTGGTATTACTTAAAAGTGATACATCTGTATTTATTGTAAAGTATTTCATAATTTTAACATTTCATTAAATTGGGCAAGCTTTATCCCACCTACATTCATACCCTGTTAATACAAATTTGAAAGAATTTAAATTTATTATGTAGTAAATGTTTATTCTCCCTTGGGATATTTCATAAATGACTTAAGAAATAATGTTCCCATCTGATTTTTTCAATTTTATTTAATTAAAAGTTAATAGAAATACACAGAGGTGATGGACTTCAGGAAAGGATACTTTCTGAATACATTAGTAGAATGATTTTATAATATATTATTCTAAATATTAAATATTTTCCTATATAAGGGAAGTAGTAATTACCCATTTGATCTTAATATGCATATAGCTGTATTAGTTTCCTATTGCTGCTGTAACAAATTCCCACAATTTAATGGGTTAAACAGTATGAATTTATTACATTATACTTCTGGAGGTCAGAAGTCCGAAATAGATCTTATAAAGCTAAAATCAAGATGTCAGCAAAGCTCTTTTCCTTCTAGAACATCAGTTCTCAACCTGTGAGTCATGATCCATAGGAACTGTATTAAAAGGTTGCAGCATTAGGAAGGTTGAGAACCACTGTTCTAGAAGGAAGCTTATGGCCATATCACTCTGACCTCTGTTTCCATTGTCACATCTCCTTCTTTAACACTGTCCTCCTGCCTCCCTCATATAAGAATCCTTGTGATTACATAAGGTTCACCCTGATAATCCAGGGTAATCTCCCTATCTCAATATCCTTAACTCAATCACAACCACGAAGTTCTTTTTGCCATATAAGATAACATACTTATTCACAGGTTCGTAGAGAGATTAGAACATGTACATCTTTGCAGGGACTATTGTTTTGTCTACCACAATATTATTTTGCCCTTCTAGAAGAATTTAGGGTATTAGACAGCTATTGCTGCAAGAATGATACATAATAAACTACTCCAAAACTCAGTGCTTATAGCAACGAGTACGTGTTTTTCTCACTTCTGGCTCGCAGCAGCTGGGATGGGTCTGCCTCAGGCTAAGAGTTGAGTGGCATGGCTTCAGTGTTAATGTTGGGTTTATGCCTTCTCCACATATTTCACTTGGGGTTCAGTTTAAGGGGGAAATGAATATCTAGGGCATGCTCTTTTTTGTATAATGACAAGTGTACAAGAGGACAAGCCAGGTCTCATGTGCACATTTAAAGCCTCTGCTTTCATCCACTGAGATTCCACTGACCAAATCACATGGCCATACCAAGAGTCAGTTAAGCAAAGAAGTATACTTCATCCCAAAGGAGGGAGGGAAGAAAGTGAATATTTGCTGAACAGGAATTTAATTTCTTGTTAATTAGGTGTAATACTAGACAGCTAGAAACTTCTTAGTGATTATGTACCTTCCAAATGTCTTGAGCTTTGACAAGTCACTGAAATAAGTTCATAATCTCTCACTGTGACTTCTTTAAAGGCAACATACATTAGAATGTCTACAGAAATCTCACTTACATAGGACATCAATAAAAATCAGGAAGTAGGCAAGAAAGGCTTCTGAGCATCACCAAAATAGATACCTAAGGTATGCAGACAACTCTCATAAAAGAACTCTTTAAATCTACATCTACAAAATATTTACTTTTACTTTACACACAGTTTTAACAATGTTGATTGTTTCTTATATAAGCTCACAATAAAAGAACTTATACACACAAAACTAACAGATACCATAAGGAAGACATCAAATACAGAGACTCAATCTATAAAAAGCACAAAAGAATGTAGTTATTTGATGAAGTGGTAATTAAGCAGTCCCATGTAGCTTAATAAATCTTGAGATCTCATTAATTACATAAGATTTTAGGAATAATTGAGCTATACACTAGGATGCAGGGGGCAGGTTTCTTGCCTATCTAGTTTACCACTATTTTCTATTACCTAGAAAAGTGCTTTGCACAGAATATGGACTCACTAAATATTTGTGGAATTAATGTCCATAATGTTGAAAAAATTATTCTGTTTATTACATTCTACTTAAGATGGCAAAGAACAACTCAGTGTGCAATTATCTGAACCAACATGAGCTATGCTAAGAATGAGGGAATCAAGGAAGTATTTATAAAAAGGTTACAGAGATGTCTCATGATACTCAAAGGCAGAAGAGCAAATGGGGACCCAGAGAACGCTCTCAGTCCATGTCTTGTCTCTGCTCCACTAGGCTCACCTACCTGATTCTCCCCAAGATTAGTTTTCCCTCTCCCAAGGCAATAGGGAGGATGCAAGATATAAACCCCACACCCCTAGAGGTTTTATAGTTCAGGACTAGATACATGCAGAGACTGGCTAACTCTCCCTGTTTCCCTCAAATACCCAGGCAAGAACATTTCTCCACTCCTGTTCCAATCAGTGAGTCAACAGGCAAGCAAAATAAACATGGCTACCAAAAGCCTTCAGTAGGCAGATTCTATAATAAGAGATTCCTGACTTCTAGTTTTTACGCTATTGCATATCTCCAGCCCCTTGAGTGTGGGCTAGACTTATGGGATCCTTTCTATTGAATAAAATAGAAATAAGTGCTGGAATATTATTTATAAGATTATATTATGTAAATACTATGGCTTTCATCTGAGACATTTGCATTCTCTTAAATCATTTGTTCTGCACCTTGTCATGAGACATCCCTGTGCAAAGGCCCATCAGAGAAGTAATCAAGGCTTTTCTTTTTTTCTTTTTTTTAAGACAGAGTCTCACTATGTCCTCCTCAGTAGAGTGCTGTGACATCACAGCTGACAGCACAAACTCTTGGGCTTAAGTGATTCTCTTGCCTCAGCCTCCCAAGTAGCTGGGACTACAGATGCCTGCCACAATGCCTGGCAATTTTTTTGTTGTAGTTGTTATTGTTGTTTCACAGGCCCAGGCTGGGTGTGAACCAACCAGACCCAGTGTATGTGGCTGGCACCCTAGCCACTGAGCCGTGATCAAGGCTTTCAACATGAGTGACGTCAGCAGTGGATCTCTACACCCTCACCCCAGCTGAGCCTTCAGATGAGACCACAGCTCCAGCCAACAATTCAACTGCAATTATACGAGAGACCTTGAACCAATGACACCCAGCTAAGCCATGCCTGGATTTCTGACTCATAAAACCTGGGAGATAATAAATTTATCATTCCAAGCCTTTAATGTTTGGAATAGTTTGTTACACAAAGTAAATTTTCCCAAACAAAAGCAAATTATTAGTGAAGCAGGTGGATATTCTAAAATATGACCACTAAAAGTAACACATTTTCAAATAATTTTAGATATTTCTAATCCAAATGATAAAAATAAGTAATTTTCATACTTAAAAAACTAATCTCCCAACCATGTAGAAAGCTTAGCTGTTTAGAGTGAAACATATCATAAAATTATATATAACCACAGTTTAACCATACAAATTCTGAAATGCTTATAGGCATATCAGTCCTGGCATTTGGTAGTTTCCTCCTAGGGGAATTATCCAGGCTTCTAATGGTTTCCTCATTCACCTTCCTGCTACATTCCTTTTTATTCTTTTACTTTTCATTATCATTCCACTTAGACTGCTGGCAAAGTAGGATTCTATGATACACAAACCGTTGAAGTTTGCTGTAGAGCAGAAGCTCTGACTGAAACCTTCATGTGTTGCAAGCAAAAACAATTGACCAGAAGATTTTTAGTGTTATATGTTGGTTTTTGTTTTTCACAATATATTGCTTTCTCAATTATTATGGGTAATTAGAACTCCTATATTCGGAACATATAATTTTAATGGACTAGTCAAACCTGGAGCTTAAAGCTTTAGCAAGTACTTTGTATTTACAAAACACATTAGAAAAGTTAATTATGAAGATATGTAGTCTTTGACATCAGGAAACTGATAGCCTCATGGAGGAAAAAGATTTAAACACAAAACAATTTGAGAATAATAGATATATAGTACAGATCAAAGTGTAAATGAAGTTAGAGAAGTAGGACATTTGACTTAAATACAGAGGGTAAGAAGAATTTAGAAAGAAGAAAAATAATACTGCAGATAAGAGTACTACAGGTAAAAGAACACAGGGAATTCAAGACCAGGCTGAGCAAGAGTGAGACCCCATCTCTAAAAATACCTGGGTGTTGTGGCAAGTGCCTATAGTCCCAGCTACTCAGGGGGCTGAGGTAAGAGGATCACTTAAGCCCAGGAGTCTGAGGTTACTGTAAGCTATGACACTACGGTCCTCTACGCAGGGTGACAGTGAGACTCTGTCTCAAAAAAAAAAAAAAAAGAACACAGAAAAGAATTCTCAGACCTCACATATTTTTACTTGCACGAGTCTATTATTTTAAGTTTAAATAGTATCTAACATGCAAAGAATCTAATTTTGTCTAGTAGCCATGATCCTTTAGGCCTGGGGATAAATAAGAGGACAGGCATGGACAACAGAGGGCACAAGGAATGGATGTCTCCTTTCAGGCTCCAAAATTGGCATTCTAAGTTTTATAGAAAGAGGGAAACAACCCTTTGCCCATCATCATGGTTCACAGCACTCTCCCAGTTTCAAACTCCTCCCACCCTGTCAGCACCCAGTACTATTACCAGGACAAATCGGTCATTACTCCCTTCTCCCCTCCTTTGAACCAATTTGGCTTCCAGCCTCCTGTCTGCTTGTGGCATTTGGGGATTCTTGTTACACTCATGCCAGGAGCATTAACGGGGTCCTTCTCCAGGGTACATTAGAACCCTGCACAAAAATACCTGATGGAAAGAATTTGAGGGGGCTAAAATCCAGCCCAGCCCCTGGCAGGAGCTCCATTCACTCTGAAGAAGAGGTGTCTTTTGTAATTCATCTGTCAAAAAAAGTAGGATTTTTGCAATTTGCTCAAAGGCACCCTATATACTAGCAGTGGCCCTAAGAACTGCCAGATCTGAGATTTCCTAGACATTTTGAGGTCAGTGTGATCCTCACTGTGGTCAGTGTGATCACTTGTGCTCATGTCCAGCATCAATTGATTTGACAAATAACAGAATATATCAACTTGGGTGAATGTGAACAGTTTTCTCTAAGACAATGAGGGAATTCAGGTTATTTTCAGGTAGCTCTGTTTACTATATAAGGAAATGCACGATGTCAAAAGACTATAATAGGAGGCTAAAAAAGATTTGTCTCCAGACTCTAAGCCCAGAATGGCTTTCTCAATTCTGATTGATACCTCTATCAACAAAGAGTACTTACTACACCAGTTGAATCAAATCACTTGGTCTGTGAACTAAAGGTCTAGTTATCCCTGGGTGTAATTGCTCCATTCACACTCCCCAGGTGCCAACTGATGGGATACAAAGCTCTCTTGTTAGAAATCATCAGCTAAGACCTCGTCAACCACAAAAGAAAAATGACTAAGATTGTAAGGAAGGATTGTTTCAAAGTTTGGAAAGAGAGAAATCATTTGCTATCTCACTGGGCTTAAATGGTCAGGTCTTTTTGAAATCAACATATAACATGAGGAAGATGATGACAAATCTTTTTTTCTAAAAATGCCTTTTCGGCACAAACTGAGTGACCACTTCACGAACAATTGGGTGCCCAAATAATTGGAAGCATTTCAGAAAAGCAAATGAAGCAAAAGAGATCATGAAAAGCAGGAAATATATGGATGCAATTTTGAGCCTAAATGAACATACAGTGCCATGTACAAAATAATCAGTGAGATGTGAAAACCAATGTGGATCCTTTTGATTTGAATCAACAGGGTGTGAAGGACTCTTAATATTAAAGAAAGACCTTGGTGCCAGCTCACCCTTGTCCAGATCCAGACATCCACTGTCCTAGCTTTGGAAGTGCCAAAGCCCAGGGCTAAGCTATATCCCATCAGGAGACTTGAGGGCTGTTTGGAGGCCAGTACCACAACTCTGGTGCCTTTGTCCTATAGTTGTCTTGTAAAAGCTTCCTCCCCATTAGCAATATTAAAAGTGCCCCCCTATATAGAGCCTCTGATTCAGAGATGTGGCCTATATTTTCAGACTAAGTCCAGTGAAACTGGTACACTCTCACATATGGAACAGCTGCATAGAACATCCTTTCCAGAGAACTGAGAGCAAGAGCAAGCCAAGGATTATTTTTTCAAAGCCCCAAGGGGCCCTGAAAACCTTCTCCAGAGAATTCCAAACTTTGTTGACCAAGTCCCACGGCACTGAGAAAGCTACAGATAAAGAAAAGGATGGCCTAATGGAGAGAAAACGGGGTCTCGCTCTGTCTCAGGCTAGTCTCAAACCTGTGAGCTCAGGCAATCCACCTGCTGCAGCTTCCCACGTGCTGGGATTACAGGTGTAAGGCACCATGCCCAGCATCCCACAGTTGTGATTTAATTTTTATTGTTAAAAATAGACATAAGTAAATAGAGAATAAAAAATTCACATGAATTTCTGACATAAAAAATAAGGAATTTCCCCCTTTTCTGAAGCGACAAAGTTAGGATATGGCCCCTGATTTCCAGAGATACTAATATCCACACTGTTAGGGGTACTTATTGAGAATAGTCATGGAGCACTGGCTTGGAGTCTATATACGGAGAAGCCTACCAGGTATAAATCACTCGGTTTTCATTATGGTTCATGCCAGAAAAGGCAGTGGCAACAAGCAGAAGCCCTTGCAATAGACATAGCTATTAGGGTGTCATCACTTGGGGTTCGGACAAAAGCAGTAATGTGGACAACACACACGTTCAGGCAGTATTTCCCAACTTTCCCTCCAACAATGAGTGGACCCCATTAGAAAAGAGATGCAGTCTGGAATTCATGCTGCCTAAATCTGTTGAAAATAAAATATTCATTAGTTGACAGAATATTTCAACTGAACATGTTTGGAAAGATGGCAATATTTGCCTCATATCCAGGTCCTTAATCACTTAATCATTATACTTTATTTGTATTATTTCTCTTGATATGGTATCTTTCCTTGGCTCAGACAAACCAATCAAAAACACCATGAAAAATCTTAGCCCAGCCAGCCCTAGCCTCACCGTCTACCTTCAAAACGAGCTCTGCTAGCCCTCTGCAATTGTATGCATTCATGTACTATCCCTACCACACCCTCGCCTAACTGGTTACCACCTCACTGCATCAATTATTTATGTTGCAATCAACCTATAGCTCAGTAGTTTTTTAAAAATAATACAGGGGAAATTATTTTGAAATGGAGTGAAAATTTCAGTAATTTGATTTGCAGGAAATGAAGAACAAAGTGTCACAACCTGAGTGCTTTTAAATAAGTCATAATTAATTACGCATGCATCTATGTTTGGATGCTCAATTTATGACTAATTATGCAGAAAATGTAATTGCATGCTGAAGTTTTCGATCGTGCCTTCTTCTCACTCGATTTATGCCAACCAGGGGTTATGGTTTCTTTGTTGTTGTTAATGGTCTGTGCCACCTGTTGAAATTGTTGAAACGTTGTCGAAAACATATACCTTTACTATTTAGACAGTCTATAGTGTCCAATATATGGTAGGCATCGCATTTGGCTCTGAAAATATAAAGATGATGACACAGTCTTTATTCTTAAGGAACTTTGAATCTAGCTGCAAAGATAAATGGATAAATTACTAATTGTGACAGAATATGGTGAATTTATGAATGCAAATATGCACTAGGTGTGTCGGAGGCATAGAGGAAGTGGTAAATAATATATTTCTGAAAAACAGAAATACGCACAAACAAATAATCACATAATCTTTTTTTTTAAATACATGTATTTTATTATTCTTCATTACATTATTCCCCCCCCCACCCGTCCGTGATAAGACAGAATTGATTTACAGAAAAGAATACAGAAAACACCAAAGCTCCTGGTAGAGGGAGAGATTTCAAGTGGGGAGAGAGAAGCTCTCTCCGTTCCTCTCCCGGTCTTTCCCCATCTCCTCCTCTAGGCCTCTAGCCTCAGGGCATATATAGGTGTATGGGTTACTTGGCCAGGAAACAAATGGATGCAGTCCCTTCCACCAGGGGCAAGGTGAATGAGTGTATCAATGAATGGACACAGTCCAT
>CAUYRH010050554.1:0-29307 GCA_963574655.1 Perodicticus potto | reverse complement strand
CAGGGTGTCCGGAAGCCTCACGCTGTCTCCCTGTGTCCCCAAGGGGAAGTTCCTGGGTAGATCCCGCCTGCCAGAGATGCCTGAGGTCCTCTCTCCCTGGTCTCACCATGCCCAGCCGCAAGGAAGCTGTTACTCGGCTGCCATCTTGCTCCTATCTCCGCTCTCGTGCTTTTTAACGAGAGCCCAAACCCTTGCCCCGTTCCCTCATTACCAAGGTGTTTCTCTTCAGCTGTCTCCTACAGCCGTACCCCTGGATGTTTCCGATATGCCTACGGAGATTGCTTTGGGAATGGGCATAGGATTCGGTTTACTTCAATGAGAGAGGACGGAAAGTTTGCTCATTGTTAAGAAAGAGTTCTTTATCCCTTCATATGTTGTCTGCACAGACATCTCACGCAAGCTTGAGGAGAAATTGAATGCAGGGGGATGTCAAGACAATGACCTCCTCTCTGGGAAAAGGAGCAGGGGCTACAGTATGACGTCAGCCCTAAAGCCACCTGCCTCCGGACTTCCAGTTTCGTGAGCCAAAAGCTTTTTTTATTTTGACGGGAAGATGGTAACAAGAGAGGCTGGCTAGTCACTGAGACAGGAACTCCCAGATCATCCAGTGGGGACTCTGGGGGGACTGAGACACACAAACTAGACTCAGAAGGGATGATAATCCAGAATCCCAGTTTATTCATTGATGAGAAGGCTGTGTCTTCTAGGGCCTGAAATGCTTGTGTCCTCTAACTTCCAATCCCAGTATCAAGATCTAAGAGAACCCACGTTGGTAGTGCTAACTGCAATAACAGCAGAAGATAATAATGAATAGCCTGGTTTGCTTAAAGTCACATAGCTAATAAATAGCAGAGCACACACAGTCTACGGATAGACTCTGCTCTATCTGAGTCCAAAGCCCAAACTCTTAACTAGCAATTTATCTAGCCTTTAGTGACAATTAGGAGGTTCTTATGATTAAGAAAAACAATAGCAAACTTTGAGCACCTGCTGTGTGGCTAGCCATATGTATTCCTAAGTACTCTGTATATATTACTTAATTGGATCCTCACTATAATCCAGTGGGGGTAGGAATTATTATAACTGATAATTGGAGAAATTGAGTCAGTCCCCAAGACCACATGGGTGATAAGTGGTGGGATCATTCTGTATGATTCTAGGGCAGTGATTTTCTTTCTTTTCTTCTTCTTCTTCTTCTTCTTCTTCTTTTTTTTTAAGAGACAGAGTCTTCACTTTATCGCCCTCGGTAGAGTGCTATGGCATCACAGCTCACAGCTCACAGCAACCTCCAACTCCTGGGGTTGGGCGATTCTCTTGCTTCAGCCTCCCAAGTAGCTGGGACTATAGGCGCTGGCCAGAATACCTGACTATTCTTTTTGTTGCAGTTTGGCCAGGGCTGGGTTCAAACCCACCACCCTCGATATATGGAGCCGGCACCCTACTCACTAAGCCACAGGCACTGCCCTCTTTCTTTCTTTTTTTTTTTTAATTAGGGCAGTGATTTTCAACCAGTGTGCTGTGAAAATTTTTAAAGATCATTAAGTTATTTCTAAAAGAAGTTCAAAGCACAGTAAGTCTGTTCTTTTTATTCTTTCTTTCTTTTTTTTGCAGTTTTTGGCCGGGGCTGGGTTTGAACCCTCCACCTACAGTATATGGGGCTGGTGCCTTACTCCTTTGAGTCACAGGCACCACCCTATTCTTTTTTTTTTTTTTTTTTGGATCAACATAATTTAAGTGTGCCACACAAGTTTATAGGTACAAGTGTGCCGTGAGTTAAAAAAAAAAAAAAAGGTTGAAAAACACTGTTCTAGGGTAACCTCTATTCCTTACAGAATCATAGCCAAGGGAGTGGGGAGAAGGGTAGTACCTGGGCTGTTTCCTCTGTTCCCATCCCAAATATACCTTTCTGGTGGCTCAAAGAACTTGGGTCTGCTTCCTTAAACAATGCTTACTGACAACTTCTTACAGTCCAGATGCCTTTATTCAATATTCATACTCAGTTACCAAAATCTTTTGTCACAGTCCTATCACGATAATTGATTTTGTATTAGTTAGCCTTTTTTTTTTTTTTTTTAGAGACAGAGTCTCAAGCTGTCGCCCTGAGTAGAGTGCCGTGGCATCATAGCTCACAGCAACCTCCAACTCCTGGGTTTAAGCGATTCTCCTGCCTCTGCCTCCCGAGTAGCTGAGACTACAGGCACCCACCACTACGCCCGGCTATTTTTTGGTTGCAGCCGTCATTGTTGTTTGGCGGGCCCGGGCTGGATTTGAATCTGCCAGCTCAAGTGTATGTGGCTGGTGCCTTAGCCTCTTGTGCCACAGGCGCTGAGCCATGTATTGGTTAGCCTTTTAAACTGATCTTTTATGGTTGAGATTTTAGAAACTATTCTCAGTTTTTTTGCTGGTTTTGCAATAGTACCCTAGTCTTCATAGCACCAACAGTTAGAGTTTTTCTTGTTAACACTGGTGTCAAGAATATGCCATTGACTGGCCTTGTCCTTACATCCCAGGACTTCTCCTTACTGTTTTCAGAATTTCTGTGATGGTGAATTGCCCATTCATTTTCTTCTTTTTTTGAGACAGTGTCTCAAGCTGTTGCCCTGGGTAGAATGCTGTGACATCACAGCTCACAGCAACCTCAAACTCTTGGGCTTAAGCAATTTTCTTGCCTCAGCCTCCCATGTAGCTGGGACTACAGGTGCCTGCCACAACGCCCGTCTATTTTTTGTTGTTGTTGCAGTTGCCATTTTAGCTGGCCCAGGCCAGGTTCAAATCCACCACCCTCAGTGTATGTGGCCGGCGCCCTGCTGACTGAGCCACGGCACCACCCTGAATTGCCCATTCTTGACTGAACCATACATTGTTGCAGTAAATTATATTCCTTTTGGTTCTGTACTATGTCTTTATTTTCTAATTAAATTGTTTTACTTGTTTTATGTTTGGAAGTCTTTTCTCCCCCCAACAAAATGGCCAGCTTCTTGCGGGCATTGACCGTGCTTTCTGCTTTCTACACATTCCCCATAGCACCAAGCAAAATATTGAGCACATAGTAAGTATTCAGTGAATGCTGATGGAATTGAATTATGAACTATTGTCTCACGTTCAGTCTTTCCCCAAGAGCTTTTGGTTAGAACATTTGGCTGGAATGTCACACAGACAAAACTGAATTAGGAAAAACACATGCAATCTATGTTAAAGTCAAGGTTTCAGGCTCAGAATGTCACATTACCTAATGTTTTGACTTCTTTTCAAGTCAGTTATTATCTGGCCCCACAAACATCGCCTTTCTTAGGTGAGAATTTTCTTCTCTTTGTCCCCTAGTGTCATGCTTTTCCTTCTTGAACCAATCCTTGAACATGATTTTTCTTCTTGCTGAAGAAGCCACTGTATGGTCATCCTAGAGTGACCCACTTTGGAACCTATGACATTTCACTTCTGTCTTGCCTTTACTTCTCTCTTCTCTCCTCTCTTTTCTCTTCTCTTTCTTTCTTTCCTTTTTTCTTTTCTTTTTTTTTTTTTACCTTAACAGCTGCATGTAGACGACAATAGCTCAAAGGTAGCAATAGAAACAGGAGGCCAAGTCCTTGGCTGTAGCTTATACGGTAAAAGGGGACAAATAGGACATCTATACAGAACAAAACACATGCATTTAGGATTCCAAGGCAGGAGAGGACCTGGAGGAATCATCAATTTGAACCTGACTTATCCCCTTAAGGAAGTCAGCACACAGACCATTGCCAAAACGTTGCTTATTCCCGCTTTGGACTTTAAAAACCCTCTCAGAGTTGAAAGGAAAAGACCAGTGTTGTCTTCTGTACTTTACACTCCATGGCCAGACAGTGTGGTCATGGTCTTGTCCCTGGGCAGGGCTAATGGGGAAGGGTTGACTCCATGGTGGAGGAAACAGAGGCCTGTCTGCCCATCTTTATTGATGAGGTCTCCTTAAACTTATAAATTTAATACCTAGGTTTAGGTATCAATGGCCCCCTTTAAATAGCCATGCATGATAACTACATGAGGGTGGAAAAAAGCTGTTCTCCACCACCCTGTCCCCCTCCCCAGCCTCTCTGCACCTGTGACTGTTTGAAATCCCCACCCTGCCAGCTTTGTTCCTCAGTAATCCCTGCTGAGGGAATTTGGGCCTGCTCTCCACAGCCACTTCCATCTGCACTTGGCTTTTGTCTTGAGTCCACAGTTCTGGCAAGTGCTGACTTCTTACAAGCCAGCGAGAGGAGAGTGCACGTTCAAAATCATCGGCCTGGAGTTGGAGTGGAAATGGAAAACATGCTCAGTTTGGAGGCATCTCATTCTTTTGGAAACATCTGAAACCTCCTCTGGTTTATTTTTTGTAGGCTTCCAAGTGTGTTCTTTTTTTTTTTTTTCTCCAAGACAGAGGAAACTATCTTTGCATTTCATTCTTAATAACAAACAAACTATATGCACTGCTTCTCCTACCCATTGCAGACTTGGCAGATTGAATTATGAACTATTTGCCTTATTATTGTTGCTGTTTATCACAAAAGGGTTACAACTGATGCACTTTGAACAAAAATAGGGTGTGGGTTACACTGTCAGTCCTCTGATTTAGTATGTCTATTCATTACCCAAAGCTTCCAGACAGTTCCTGTCCTGGAGACTTGTTACTCCTTGATTGCCCTGCGTCAGCAAAAAGGAAAATGTGAAAATTGATGTTCTCTCCTTGCTTCTGGCATTTTGTCTTGCAAAGTTCTCCTTACCAAAATAAGGTGGAGAGAAAGACCATGAGTGTATGTTAGGGGTATACTTTTTTGGTTTGATAAAAGGGCTCTCTTGTCGTGAAGCATGACTTACACAGAAACAATAAAACTTCATAAAGCCAGCCTCTGTTTATTCAAAATGGCGGGTAATAGGAAACTAGATTATAGAATCGTTATTTTTTAAAATCATTTTTGGTTGACGTATATTGTACGTGTAGAGAAAAGTCACAAATCATTAGTATACAACTTGATGGATTTTTACAAACTGGACATACCCATGTAAGCAACACCCAGATTAAGAGGCAGAATGCCTTCCCTGTGTGAGTTTCCTGTGGCTGCCATAACAAATTACCGCAAATTTACTGGCTTACACCAGAAATTTACTCCCTCAAAGTTCTGGAGGCCAGAAGTCTGAAATCAAGATGCCACCAGGGCTGTTCTTCCTCAAGGGGGGTCTAGGAGTAAATTCTTCATTGCTTTTACCAGCACTGGTGGCTTCAGGCATTCCTCAGCTTGTGACTGTGTAACTCTGGCTATCTCTGTCTCTGTCTTCACTTGACCTCCTTTTCTATCTCTTATGAGGACATTTGTCAGGATTTAGGGCCCACCTAGATAATTCAAGATGATCTCATCTTGACATTCTTAACTACTTCTGCAAAGACCTTTCTCTAAATAAGGTCACATTCACGACTTCGGGGACATGGATGTATCTTTTCTGGAACCGCTATTCAACCTACTACACCCTTCTTCTCCCTCCCAGTCACTTCCTTGTCAGAGGTAACCACTATTCTGACCTCAAACAGCCTAGATTAGCTTTGCCTGCATTTAAACATTCTATAAATAAAACCATACGGGATATGCTCTACTGTTTCTGGCTTCTTTTGCTCAATATGCTTGTCGATTTTATCTACATGGTTACTTAAACTGTTGACCTTTCACTCTCATTGCTGTATAATATTCCATCGAATGGCTTTATCACAATTATCCATTCTTAAAGAACTTGTGGGTTATTTTCAGTGTTGGCCATTACGAATAATGCTATTGTGAATATGTCTGTATTTATGTCCGGAAGCACACGTGCATGCATTTCTGTTGGGTATGCCCGGGAGAACTGTTGGGTCCTGGAATAGATGTTCACCTTCAGTAGATAATGTCAAAGAGTTATGGATGGATTTTTTTTTATTGTTGGGGATTCATTGAGGGTACAAGAAACCAGGTTACACTGATTGCATTTGTTAGGTAAAGTCCCTCTTCCAATCGTGTTTTTCCCCAAAAGGTGTGGCACACACCAAGACCCCACCCCCTCACTCCTTCTCTCCCTCATTCTTTCTCTCTCTGCTCTCCCCTTCCCCCACCGTGTCATTAATTGTCATTAATTGTCCTCATATCAAAATTGAGTGCATGAGATTCATGCTTCTCCATTCTTGTGATGCTTTACTAAGAATAATGTGTTCCACTTTTTTTTTTTTTTTTTTTTTGAGAACGAGCCTCAAGTTGTCACCCTGGACAGAGTGCTGTGGTGTCACAGCTCACAGCAACCTCCAATTCCTGGGCTCAAGCGAGTCTCCTGCCTCCGCCTCCCAAGTAGCTGGGACTACAGGTGCTTGCCACAACACCCAGACATGTTTTTTTTTTTTTTTTTTTTTGGTTGCAGCCATCATTGTTGTTTGGTGGGCCTGGGCTGTATTCGAACCCGCCAGCTCAGGTGTACGCAGCTGGCGCCTTAGCCCGTTGAGCCACAGGCGCCGAGCCTGTGTTCCACTTTGGATGGATTTTTTTAAGTTAGAATGAATCTTTGAGATCAAGACTTACATAAAACTCAAATAATCCTGAATCCACTAATTTCAAAGATAGCCATCTCCTCTGGTCCCAGATATTTTGAATCACACAGATCTTATTGCACATTATCATCCTGGCTTGAGTACCCCATCAAGGTGCTAGGCCAAAATCATGCTGTCTCTCCTTTGTCAAATCACACAAGTGAAAGAGAGCTTGGTGGCCTTGAGGGGAGGCAAGAAGCAAGCTGTGTGGCCAAGAGTGGTAGATGCAGTTAATTGGCTTCCCCCCTGCTTTGAGGTACTGGGCTTACTCCAGGAGTCAGCTAGCTCAGGATTAAGCATCCCAGGAAGATCCTCACTTGTGTGGGCAAAGGAGTGACATGTGTCTAGGAAAGAACATTATCCATGTAAGTTTGCATTTAAACAATTGTCTGTTTCAAAAAGGAGTCCCTACCTTTGTACCCCACCCCCAGCTGTAAAAAGCCAAAGGGAACTGAAAGATAAACAAGAAAACAATTTAAGATAGCCCCCTCCCATGCCCATCCTGCTGTGTTATTTCAAAAAGAACTCATTTAGTATCATTAAGCCATTGCCTCATAAAGTTGTTTCACCAGGAGCTTTAGTTTCCCCAGGAAGAGAGGAAAATAAGTGGAATGCTTCATGTCACTGTTCCCACGATTCTCAAAAAATCATGTCTGTCTTTAACAGCAAGATAGGAAACATCTCTTGTCGATAAAGAGTTGTTGTCCTTTAGGTTAATAAGGCAACAGAATCTACAGTGACAAACTTTACTCATATTATAAACCAGAATTCTTCATATAGATTATGAAGGCATGTTTGACTCCAACCATATTTTCCCACATAATTATTTCTTTTAAATCTCCTAATTACTCCATTCTGTTGAATACCATCTGTCCTGCTGAGGGACAATTGTGTCTAAACAAATCACTAGGTTTTGCGTCATTGTCTAAATATGAGGGAGAAACAGCCCCCAAACTATAGTCTGGTACTTTGGTAGAAATGAAGAGCGCTAAATCCCACATTGGGAATGCCTCATCTCCAGCTCCCCTGGAAGCTAACTTTCATAACTCGTGAAGCCCAAAACAAAGCCAAATGAATTTTGGAAAGGTCAGTGGGAAAGGGATTGGGGTGGGACTTTCCCAGAGAATTTTTGAGCCTTTGCTCCATGAGCCGTCTGGTCACCAGGACAGCTTGTACTTCTCAGGGAGAGTGAGAGATGTGAGCTGAAGCAATTCTTCTCTCTTGGTACCTGGGTCCAGGGGGCCGAAAACATGGGATTTGCCCAGTTGGCTTGCAGGCAGCCATCTCACGCTGGAAACAAGTCTGCTCGAACTCTATGAACAGTGTCGTTAAGGCAGGAACCTTGGAGAATAAGCACAACATCTGTGGGAATCAAATGAGAGCTGAGGATTGTCTGTCTCGTGTCTTGTTTTTGAGAGAACTGCTGATGTGTTTCAAATAAATGAATACTGTGCTCTGGGAAAGTGTTTCTCCATGAAGCCAGTTCCAAGTGTCCCAGAGCTCTAGTCCTTTGCCTGCAAACATTGCTGTTAGCATGCCACCTTCCAACAATAATTGACCTTTCTCCTTTTTTATTTTCTTTTTTGCTCACTTTCTGTTTTGCTCTCACTCTTCACCCCCTCTCCCTCATCTTAGTTTTCTTTTTAATATGTTTACTTTATATGTTTACCTCAAAGATATGGCCATGAAGCCCTGATGGCTCTCAGAGTTAAAAAGGTGGTCAAGTCCACTGGTCTGAGGATAACCAGCAGTTCGGAGAAATCAGTTAAGTCCTTGAAGACTTTTTGCCTCCCTCTTGGATTGTATCAGCCTCTCCCTCCCCTGCTTGTCTGTTACCCATCCTCTTTTTATCCATGCTTACTTCTAAATCAGTCCATTCAAAGACCATAAGCATCTGCCTTTAGCTAATTAACTCCGATTTGGTTCAAAGCCCATTCGAAAGGAACCAGAATGAATGAGTAGAGTAGACTGTCCTTTCAGCCCTGCACCTGATTTCCCATAGACCCAACTGGCTTTTTCACAGGCCTTGGCGTGATCAGGGCTTGCACATCTCCTCCCCCACAGTCCTGTGCAACGTCAGAGGGAAGGGTAAAGTAGCCCACCATTAAGAGTGTCAGGAATCAGGGCTTCTCCCAACCAGGGGCAGGCACATTAGTGCACACAAACTTCCTGGCCTCTCCCTTGGCCCTTGTCCAGAACCCCAGTAAGCTAATCACAAGGAAAATGTGTGTGTGTGAATGGCAGGAGTAAACACACAGGTGACTTGCTTCAGAATTAGCCTGCAGTATCTGGTTTTCTAGCTGCCATCCAGTGTTCGACATGGTGACCACACCAGTTAACACCCTAGATCAGTTTGGGATTATGAATGGAAGGAAGGGAGATCCCCATGTGAGCAAGCAGCTGTCCCTTTGGTTAATTATTGGGATCCCTAAGCCCATCCCCATTGCCAGGGCTCCAGTGTCGAGATGATGAAATAGGTGATTAAGGGACTTGGAGGCCAGTCCACACTGCAGCTTTGTCTAGAGTGTTCCAACGACAAGTGTTATTAGTCCACTAATCATAACATTGCCTGCAGTGGAATTTCCTTGGGAAGGAATGGGGCAGCGCCTCCATGCCAGAGGGCTGCGCAGCATGAAAATACTAACACATCACAATTGGCTGTTCTGTGGGAAGGCGATTCCAACATCCAATTCAGGAAGTAGGTCACCAGGCTGCTAGATACACTGCTATTTTGATTTACTTCCTGAGTCTCTTGCACTCCTCTCTGGGTAGAATCAAACTCCTTCAAGTTACTGGCTTCTGTAGTGGCACACAGGGAAAGATCCAAGTACATTTTGAAAACAGAGGCATGGATTTCATGGGGTCAATCTTGCGGAGTCCACTTGTTTCTAGGAATCAGACACAATGTCCTTCAAGATACTCCTCACCTTGACCTCTTCTGGTGTGGTTTCCCCAGAAGTCTGGGGTCATGGTTTGTAGGAGCCTGCAGCTGTGCCTGCCAAACAACAGATGTTTAGTGAGAGAGTGAAGAGAGAGAGATACAAATGGATTGGAGGGTGCCAGAGCCTTCTTGGTAATGAGCATAGCAAAGCTCCAAGTATCTCAGGAGGACAAGATGTTCTTATTTAAGTATTGTACTGCCAGGGCTGTTAGTACCAGCTGCCAGATTCAGAGACGACCATGTTGGTGGGGTTAGGAGCTCCATCTGACATGCCACCAACCAATTCTTTCTTTTATTCTGTACTTCTAGTTACTTGGGCTTTAAGAAGCAGGAGTTCCGACGGGCTCCCTCTTTACTGGATCCATCTAGAGTTATTCCTGATTTTTCCTAACCCCAAGCATTTGTCTTCTGCCTTGGAGTGTCAGCGAAGTGTATTTGTGGGGCCACTGTTATGTGCAGATTTCACATCAGCAAAAGCTTACAACTCCCCCTCCCCCTTTTTATGGCGGTGGGGGGGGTTAGATAGACATCTGACCTGGGAGCTCTGAACTTACCCCTGCCCTCTATTGGTTTTTAACCATTCAACTGCTGAGTAGTTCTGGATTGATAACCCCTTTCTTAGTTCCCAAAGACATGCTATATTTTACTGGGCCACAAATTTGGGGCTTTAGCTCCCCTGCCCAGAGATGCCATCCCATAGCAGTCTTTTAGGACATGAGGAGTTATGCCAATGGTGCCTTGGGCCATTGAGATACCATGGGAGGGTGTAAAGAAGTCTCTTGATGAGCAAGACCAGAGGGCTTTCTCAATCTGTCTCTCTTTCTGTTTTTCTTTGTCTCTTTTGCTGTTACCCTATGAGTCATGCCCTATATAGGTAAATGGAAAAGGGGAATCTTTGTGACAGTTTCCCCTGGCAAATCTATTTCTTTAGGCTCTGGGCTTGGGAAGAGTTTTAGTAGCTTTTAAAATTCAAATTCCAGGGGTGGCACCTGTGGCTCAAACAGTAGAGGGCTGGACCCACATGCCGGAGGTGGCAGGTTCAAACCCAGCCCTGGCCAAAAACTGTTAAAAAAAGAAAAAAGTAAAATTCAAATTCTAAGTGGTGTATGAATACTGTTTCTACTCTGCAGTTTTTTGTTTGTTTTACAAATCTTTAGAGCAGAGGTTGTCACACTTAAGTAACTGGAGTCAAATTTATAGTCACTGCAGAACTATCACATGGCTATTGCATATACTGTAGAGACGAATAAAAGATGTGACTCAAAAATCGTGAGGGCAAGGACCTCAGAGTGATCCAGCAGCCAGTAAGGGAGGGTGGTTACTGAGGCTCTAGTGTAAGCAGATTTGATTCCCAGCTGTGCTGCTTCCTAGCTGTGGAGCTAGGCAAGTTCCCCACCCGCTGTTTCTCACCCTCCAGATGAAGACAGGAGTTCTCAGTGCAAAACAGTTGGGGAGGTTAAACGAGAAAATATAGGTAATATACTTTCTTACCTCAGTCCTGGAAATTAGCAAAGTGGTCACTAAATATTGACTCTTTTCATTATGAAAATCACCTCCTTGGCTTTGTAGCCCCACTTCCTGTTTAATAGCAACTGAAGAAGCCACAGGAGCCACCCCCCCCCCCATCCAAGTCTGGCTATTTTCGAGGCTCCATTTGGAAGGGGATGGCCCCAGCAGTCCAGGAGGTGGGAGGCAGTGGGGAGGGAGGCATTATTCTCTGGGTTGCAGCTGTGGCAGCCAGTACAGTATCCCCCACATGCCAGATGAATCAAGCTGAGGGCCAGATCTGGGCTGTGGGCCAGAGGTTCCCCACCCTGATTTATAGTGTGGACAGAGATGTGGGTGTTTTGTGAATATATTCTGATGATGATAAAAAGGAGGGGGGGACACCATTCCTTAAAAATGTGCTGAGGGAGGAAGGTTCAGGCCTATCTGTGAGATTAGAGCAGCCTGACTGTTAGCAGTAGCAAGTCGTTAGAAAGAGGCCCATGGAAGAGTGGCCTGGGAGAGGCATCCCCTGGAAGTGCAGTGAATTGTGAATGAGGCCCCTGTATGCCAGCCATTGGGGGCAGATTAGGCTTGCTGTCCCCTCTGCAGGTGTGGAGTAGGGGACTAAGCCTGCATTTTAACTCCTCCAGGCCCCAAGAGCACAGAAAGGGAGCCCTGGCCTGCTGAGGCTCTGGGGAGCCCCAGGTACCATGTCCTCCCAGTGCTGAGAGAGACCAGCCAGTCTTTGCCTTTGAGAGCAGGCCTGGGGCCTTGCCAATGAGCTGACGACACCAGGCTAAGTGTGGGAGGGCCACCCTGCATGGAGTTTGAAGAAAACCCACATGGAGGATTTATTCTCAACCTTCAACCTAACACATTTGAGAGAGCTCCCAACTCGGGGGCTGAGGGAGCCGAGGGAAAGCAGGGAGGCCCAACAGGGGCTGCAAGTAGAGGCTTTTTCCAGAATGTTCCCCTCCTAGACAAGGCAGAGCCAGGCACAGCCCTCCTTGCTTTACTCATGAAATGTCAGGCACAGCTGTCCTGGCTAACTGTATTTCATCCAGAAAAGAACCTCACCCAGGTTTCCTAGGACCCACGCAGATCTTTGAAGACAAGAGATTTATTCCCCCAAAGTGAGGCCACCAGGCAGACATCACGCAGGAGTGTGCAGCACGTAAAAATCACATTGGACTGCAAACTTTTTTTTGCCAAGGGAAGGGCCGTGCCAATAACCTGTAGTATCTGATGAGTATAATCTGTTTGTTTTTTGTTTTTTTTTCTCTCCTTACCTCTCACGGCTCCCAGCTTCGTGCTCTCCATTCAAATCAGACCTCATCCTTGTCCCCAGCACCCGCACCACCGTTCCGCTCCATGCCCATGCTTGCCTTTAAGCTTTGCTCCATCTGGAATCTTCTTTGCCCTTTAATGATCCAAAGCTTCTCTGTCCTTTCCCAGCCCCAGGCGCCCTCTTACTGCCTAGCCAAGGGCTTTGGGGCACAGACTGCCTGCAATGCGCATGCTCATGAACTCCACATCCCACACTAGTTCACGGTATGAAGAAGACTTGACAAAGAAGTCTGAAGGAGAGAGACAAGTCTCTCTGCTTCTAAACGCAGCACTGTGATTCATGTATATGTGTGTGTACGCACACGTGCACGTATACTCACTTCTCACGCGTTCACTGGAACCCACACCTGCCACACTCATGAGGCCAACCTTGGGTTACTTTTAGAGCTTGCAGTAATTTCCCTCCCCTGAGCCCCGGAAGTTCTCTGCTTTATATCCAGGGCGAGAATGAAGACTCCATGAAAGGAGCTCTGGTCTGTATCACTCGGGATTGGTTCCTTCAAGGAACGGTGAGGAGCCCCCTGAAATGAAATAAAATGGCCTCTCAGGCTCTTCTTTTCGAATTTTCCATTTCCTACCTCAGAGCTCAACAAAGGACTTGTGTATGGAGGGGTATGAGTGCGTGTACCATGGCAGAAGAATGCACACAGGATCCTTGTTCATTCACTCTCCTTGGTAGGAAACAGAAGTGGGTGTCTATTCCCAGCAGTATTAGGGAGCAGCGGTAGGGATCCTTTGCCATTTTTCCTTCCAGCTTGCTCAGAATGTCTTTTACCCTCACAGTTTGGTTAAGTAACCACAACATTGCATCTCTGGCTTCTGCCTACTTCCCACTCTCCACTTGATGCCCCCCAAAACCATGTGCTCAGTGCAATTTGGAGAAATTATACATATTCTTAGCAGATAAGAAAGGCCGGGCCATGCCTGACTCAGGATGCTGGTGTTTCATTCTAACAAAGGTCAGGGTTTCTCCTCTCCCACACTTGGGCTTTCTGATAATCTGGCAGCGCTCAAATATCAGGCTCTGCTTCGGATGGCTCTACCTCAGCATCTGAGAGCACCTGCCGGGACCTTGGATTTATAAAGACTGGAGTTTCTTTGAGATGCTGTTAAAAATGGAGTAAGGACTGTGGGTACAGGCTCCTCACAACCCTGGGAACAAACTGTTGGCCAGGAGTGTAGCAGAGCCCTTTTACAGACCAAATGTGCTGATTATAAATGGTTCTTATCTTGTCATTAAAGTAGATCTGGCAGGCCTGGGACTTGGCAGCCCCTGGTTAGCTGTTAGTTCCATGCTACTGTAATGGCTGGGCAGTCGTAAAACTGTATCTCTTTGAAAAATGGTTCATCATGTACACCAGCCTCCTCTGCACCCATTAGCCCAAATTGGTATGACTTGATGGTCCAATCTTGGTTTGTTCAGATGCTGGGTTTCATTTTTCTCTGGAGTTTTAGGCAGCCGTGAGGGAGGGATACAAGAGTTTCATGCAGTCAGGTAGGGTCAGAGGACCTGCCCCCAGACTCCCACCTCCATCAGCACCACTCCCCTTCCTGCACATCCCCGCTCTGCCAAGCCCTGCTAAGGAATGAACTGCAGGGGGAGTTTATTGGTGTGATCTCAGGACATGACTTGCAGGCAGATTGATGTAGTAACAGGAGTCTCAAGGATAAAACCCCCCCAAGGATGGAGGCCATGGTACTTATAGGATAGATACTTTTGGACTGAGTGTCCTCAGAAGACACTGTGGGAATTTCGGGTGGGAAGAGGTAGTTACTGGAAAAACAGAGAGGCGGAGCTTCTCGGTGCCCCAGAATCCCACCAAGGAGACCACTCAGAGTCTCTGATCAGATGGACCAATCTCACTGCTCTACCCTGGGAGTGTAGTGGGCTATGGTCTTGGAAGAGAGCATTTATAAAATACAGGTGATACAAATAACCTTTGCAAGTTAAGAGGCAGACCCCTAAAGTAGCTTTTCTGTTTTGTTTTTTAAATACAGTGTCTTACTCTGTCACCACTTGCAGCGATGTGATCACATCTCACTGCAGCCTCAAACTCCTGGGCACCAGTGATCCACCTGCCTCAGCTTCCTGAGTAGCTAGGACTACAGGCATGCACGAACACCTCCTGTTAATTTTTCTATTTTTTAATGGGGGGAGGATTCACACTTTTGCTCAGCCTGGTCTCAAACTTTTGGCCTCAAGCAATCCTCCTGCCTCCACCTCTGACTATCTAGGAATATAGGTATGAGCCACCACACCCAGACCTTTTAAAAATATATTTCTTTAGAGAAAGGATCACAATCTATCAGCCAGGCAGGAGTAGCACAATGGCACAATCATAGCTCACTGCAGCTCCAACTCCTCAGCTCAAGTGATCCTCCCAGCTCAGCCTCCTAAAGTTCTGGGATTACAGGCACCCAGCCTATACTGTCTTTAATTATCTTGTTAACATGTAGCAAATTAACATGATTTTTAAACTAGAAATATACATGCATAAATGTATATGCATACATAAATGTATAAATTGATATATTAAATGATATGTACATAGTTTTGAGGATCTACTTAAAAACTTTTGTCCCAGTAGAGGTGTGAGATGGACACCCAGCCCTCCACCATCCACTAGGAAGAACAATATTATAAGGCCTAATTATGTTTGGGTAAAACAGAAACCTGATCTTCTTTGGCATTTAATAACCAAAAATGGGAATTGATTCATCTGACCTGGTTTAAGCACCTACCCCACGTGCATAAGCACACCCTGCCCTTGACGTGTTGACAAACTAGTGAGAAATCGGGCATGTGGTTGGTTCATTAACGGGGATCAGTAACATCAGTGTTGGTCTACCTACGCAAAGGAATATTATTTCATGATCTCATGTTTTTTTTTTATTATTATTTTTTTTTTGTAGAGACAGAGTCTCACTTTGTCACCCTGGGTAGAGTGCCGTGGCATCACACAGCTCACAGCAACCTCCAACTCCTGGGCTTAGGCAATTCTCCTGCCTCAGCTTCCCGAGTAGCTGAGACTATAGGCGCCCGCCACAATACCTGGCGATTTTTTTTGTTGCAGTTTGGCCGGGGGTGGGTTTGAACCCACCACCCTTGGTATATGGGGCCAGCTCCCTACCCACTGAGCCACAGGCACCGCCCATGATCTCATGTTTTAAAATGATGTTGGAAGCTGGGTGCACTGGCTCATGCTTGTAATCCTGCCACTCTGGGAGGTCGAGGCAGGTGGATTGCCTGAGTTCACAAGTTTCAGACCGGCCTGAGCAAGAGTGAGACCCCCATCTCTACTAAAAATATATAAACTAGCCAGGCATTATGATGGGTTCCTGTAGTAGTCCCAGCTACTTGAGAGGCTGAGGCAGGAGGATCGCTAGAGCCCAGGAGTTTGAGGTTGCTGTGAGTCATGATGCCACGGCACTCTACCCAGAATGGCAGAGTGAAACTGTGTCTCAAAAATAAATAAATAAATAAATAATAAATAAATAAAACTAAAATGATGTTGGAGAAAATATGGAATTATGTGGACAGTGACTTAATATTGTAATTGTAAGGAAAAGCAGTGTTCAGGGTGGTGCCTATGGCTCAGTGAGTAGGGTGCCGGCCCCATATACCAAGGGTGGTGGGTTCAAATCCGGTCCTGGCCAAACTCAACAAAAAAATAGCCGGGCATTGTGGCGGGCGCCTGTAGTCCCAGCTACTTGGGAGGCTGAGACAAGAGAATCGCCTAAGCCCAGGAGTTGGAGGTTGCTGTGAGCCGTGAAGCCACGGCACTCTACCGAGGGCGACAAAGTGAGACTCTGTCTCTAAAAAAAAAAAAGAAGAAGAAGAAAAGCAGTGTTCAATGAAAGTGGGATGATTAGCATTTTTATTAAAGGAAATCCCCCTACCCCCACACATCACGTATATACATGTAGAAAAAGACTAAGAGGAAATAGCCCAATATATTCATTGTGGTGGTATGATTGCAGATGTTTTTGCTTTCTCTTTTGTAGTTATCTTTGTTTGCCAAAAATTTTATACGAAGTTAATATTGCTTTGGTAATCAGGGAAAACACTCTTTTAAAAAGGAAAATAAATGGAGCGCATGCGCTTGAGAAACGTCAGCACCCTCGCAGTGCACAACGCAGACCCACAGAAAGAGAAATGTGTCCTGCTTGTTGCTATTGCCTACAAGAGGATACTGAGGACCTTATCACTTTAGCATGATGTGAGGCCACTGGTGGAGGTGTTTCTCTCAGGTCTCAGAACCAGGAAGAGTTGCACTGGTTTGCTTTTTATCATATGGTCACTGTGACTCATGTAACTCAATGCTCTTTAATTGTGTGTGTGTGTGTGTGTGTTTGGCCTCAGATTATTTTTAACTTTTTGTTTCGAAGTAATTTTACATTTACAAGAAAGTTGGGAAAAAAAAAAAAAAAACAGTGCAGAGAGTTCCCAGCTTTCTCTAATGTTAACTGAGTTAACCATAGTACAGTTTCCAGATCAAAACCAGGAAATTACCATTGGTACAGCTAAACCAGAGAGTCCATTCAGATTTCTCCAGTCTGCCTACCAACGCCCTTTTCTGTTCCAGGAACCAGTCCGAGATCCCACATGGCACTGAGGAATCATGTCTCACTAGTCTCCTCCAATCTGTCACAGTTCTTCAATCTTTATCTTTCATGACTTTGACATGGGTCAGCTTCTTTGTAGACTCCCCCTCAATTTAGGTTTGTCTGATTTATTTTTCATGATTAGATTGAGGTTATGCATATTTTGACAAGAATATCAAAGAAGTGATATTATGCCATTCTCAATGCTCTGATCTTTTAATAATTGCATCCTCTTGCACATTTTTACCATACAAATTTAAAATCCTAAGTGTCAACCAAATGTGGTGGCTCTGTAAACCTAGCACTTTGGGAGGCTGAGGCAGGAGGATCACTTGAGGCCTGAACCAGAGCAAGACCCAATTTCTAGGGCGGCGTCTGTGGCTCATTGAGTAGGGCACCGGCCCCATATACCGAAGGTGGCAGGTTCAAACCTGGCCTCGGCCGAACTGCAAAACAGAAAAATAGCCAGGCGTTGAGGTGGGCGCCTATAGTCCCAGCTACTCGGGAGGCTGAGGCAAGAGAATCGCCTAAACCCAGGAGTTGGAGGTTGCTGTGAGCTGTGACTCCACGGCACTCCACTGAGGGCGATAAAGTGAGACTCTGTCTCTACGAAAAAAAAAAAAAGACCCAATTTCTACAAAAAAAGGAAGGAAGGAAGGGAAAGAAAGGAAGAAAGGAAGGGAGAAAGGAAGAAAGAAATAAAAACTAGTTGGGCATGGTAGCACATGCCTGTATTCCCAGATACTCAGGAGACTGAGGCAGGAGGATTACTTGAACCAAAGATTTTGAGGTTGCTGTGAACTATGTTGACTCCACTGCACTCTAGCCAGGGAGTACAGAGCAAGACACTGTCTCAAACAAAAAAAAAAATTTGTAAGTGGAAATGGTTACAAATATTTCCTATACTTATTAATACTTCATTCTTTTAAATGTATTCAATGGAATTTAAATACCAAAGCGATTTTTACCCACCATCATTTTATTTTAAAATGCATAAAAATATCTTTTTAAAAATCTTAACATTTTGCTCCTTGAATCTGTATTTCTAATCTACTTTACCCAGAGAATTGTATCTTAAGATAATATATTTTTACACTCAAAAGGCTGATAATGCTTTCTCTATCAGACTTCTCTGTAATAAAAAGAGCTTATAAATTGAAAGTGATTTTTACTTCCTATGTCCATAAAACACTAAGTATTAAAGATTATTATTATTAGGCGGTGCCTGTAGCTCAGTGGGTAGGGTGCCAGCCACATACACTGAGGCTAGTGAGTTCAGACCGGGCCCCAGCCAGCTAAAACAACAATGACAACTGCAACAAAAAAATATCTGGGTGTTGTGGCGGGCACCTATAGTCCCAACTACTTGGGAGGCTGAGGCAAGAGAATTGCTTAAGCCCAAGAGTTGGAGGTTGTTGTGAGCTATGATGCTACAGCACTCTATCCAGGGAAACAGCTTGAGACTCTGTCTCAAAAAAAAAAATTATTATTATTACATACAGTGATCAAAACAAAATAAATGTAGGCTCGGCGCCTGTGGCTCAACGGGCTAAGGCGCCAACCACGTACACCTAAGCTGGCAGGTTTGAATCCAGCCTGGGCCCGCCAAACAACAATGATGGCTGCAACCAAAAAATGGCCAGGCCTTGTGGCGAGTGCCTATAGTCCTAGCGACTTGGGAGGCTGAGGCAGGAGGCTCGCTTGAGCACAGGAATTGGAGATTGCTGTGAGTTGTGATGCCATAGCATTCTATCCAGGGTGACAGCTTGAGGCTCTGTCTCAAAAAAAAAAAAAAAAAAGAACAAAATAAATGTATTTAAAATTTTTGAAAAAAATAATTACTTGCAAAATTTTTGTTTAAATGTATCTCTTGGAGCTGATTGTGGCTGGCACCTATAGTTTTAGCTACTTGGGAGGCTGAGGCAAGAGGATCACTTGAGCCCAAGAGTTTGAGGTTGTGACACCACGGCACTCTACCCAGGGTGACAGAGTGAAACTCTGTCTTTAAAAAAAAAAGTATCTCTTAGTGAAATGGATGGAACTCTTTTTGCAGGTATACATGGGCAAATATTACTTATTGCTTTAAAAAAAAAAAAAGACAGTATTCACATCAATTCTTTTTTTTTTTTTTTTTTATTTTGTGAAATGTTGATATGTTGCCCCAGGCTGGACTTGAATTCTTGGGCTTAAGCAATCCTTCTACTTCCACCTCCCAAGAATCTGAGACTATATACGTAAGGGCTGAGAAAACTTGTTTATGTAAATAAGAAGAGGAAAATTAAAACATTTTATTATGGCTGTCTCACACAATTTTGTGAGCATCTTTTTGGCTTCTAAACCAAAAAAATCAGTGCTATACCAACAAAAATAACCTTTTCTTTCATATTTTATTGAAATAATAATTCACATAACATAAAATGCCCACTTTTAAACCATACAGTTCAGTGGTTTTAGTACATTCAGAAAGTTGTGCAACTATCACTACTACTGGATTCCCGATATTTTTATCACCCCAAAAAGAAACTCTATACCCATTAGCAGCCATTTTCTTCTCCCACCCTAACCCTTGGCAACTACTGATTTTCTTTCTGTCTCTGTGGATTTGCCCAGTCTGTTCATTTCATATAAATGGAATCATATAATATGTGGCCTTTTGTGACTGGCCTATTGGACTTCGCTGAATGTTTCGAAGGTTTATCTATGTTGTACCATGAGTCAGTACTTCATACCTTTTTATAGCTGAATAATATTTCATTGTATGGAAAAACCACATTTTATTCATCTATTCCTCAGTTGATGGACACTTGAGTTGTTTCCACCTTTTGGCTATTGCGAATAGTGCTGCCATAAACATTCATTTATAAGCTTTTAGGTGGATATATGTTTTCATTTCTTTTAAAGTAGACTTATTGGGTCATATGAGAATTCTATGTTTAACCCTTCAAAAAAATGACAGACTATTTTCCAAAGTGGCTGACATTCCCACCAGCAATGTAAGAGGATCCCAATTTTTCTCACCAACATTTGTTAATTATCTATCTTTTTCAACATTTGTTAATTATCTATCTTTTTCTTTTTCCTAATGGATGTTTTCTCCAGGTATCCCTTTGTGGTTTTGTATTTCCTTGATGGCTAATGAAGTTGAGTATCTTTTCATGCACTTATTAGCTGTTTGTGTGTCTTCTTTAGAAAAATGCCTACTCAGATCCATTGCCTATTTTTAATTGAGTTATTTGTCTTTTTATCATTAGGTTGTAAGAGTTCTAAATATTTTTCTAGATATAAACTCATTATCAGATAGATGATTTGCAAGTATTTTCTCCCCTTCTACTTTTTTTTTTTTTTTTTTGTAGAGACAGAGTCTCACTCTATGGCCCTCAGTAGACTGCCACGGCGTCACACAGCTCACAGCCTCACAGCAACCTCCAGCTCTTGGGCTTAGGGGATTCTCTTGCCTCAGCCTCCTGAGTAGCTGGGACTACAGGCGCCTGCCACAACGCCCGGCTATTTTTTGTTTTGCAGTTCAGCTGGGGCAGCGTTTGAACCTGCCACCCTCGGTATATGAGGCTGGCGCCCTACTCGCTGAGCCACAGGCGCCGCCCTCCCCTTCTACTTTTTGTCTTCATTTCTAGATGTTTTGATGTTTTAATTTGCAATACAAAAGTGCTTAATTTTCATGTAGTCTAATTTATCTTTTTTTTCTTTCATCACTTGTGCTTTTGATGACCTATTTATGAATTCATTGACTAATCCAAGGTCACAACAATTTAAATCTTACATTTTCTTCTGTGAATTTTAGTTTTTATACTTTTAGTTCTGGGTCTCTTGTGTTTCTATATGAATTTTAAGATCAGCATGTCAACTCCTGCTAGAAAGCCTGCTGAGATTTTGTTAGGGAGTATTGCCACCTCAGCAATATTAGGTCTTCAAATCCATGAAAATATCTCTGATTGTATCTGAAGCCCGTACACTGTACCCCATGACTGAATTATTGTACACAGATATGATTCAATAAAAAAAAAAAAAAAAGAAATGTCTTTCCATTTACTAAGATCTTTAATCTCTTTCAGTGTTTTCTATTAATAGTTTTGGGACCAGGCACTAGGACTCATGCCTGTAATCCCAACACTCTGGGAGGCCAAGGTGAGAGGATCACTTGAGGTCAAGAGTTCAAGACCAGCTGGAACAAAGCAAGACCCTGTCTCTACTAAAAATAGAAAAATTAGCCAGGTATGGTGACTTGTACCTGTAGTCCCAAGTACTCAGGAGGCTGAGACAGGAAGATTTCTCTCTCTCTCTCTCTCTCTTTTTTTTTTTTTTTTTTTGCAGTTTTTGGCCGGGGCTGGGTTTGAACCCATCACCTCCAGCATATGGGGCCGGCGCCCTGCTCCTTCGAGCCACAGGCACCGCCCAGGAAGATCTCTTAAACCCAGTAGATTGAGCTTGATGTGAGCTAGGCTGAGGCCATAACATGCTAGACTGGGTGACAGAGCAAGACTCTGTCTCAAAAATCAAATAGTTTCCAATAAACAAGTCTTATACTTCATTTGTTCCTATTTATTTTATCCTTTTATTGTAAATGGAATTGTTTTTCTTAATTTGACTTGCAGGTTGTCTATTGTTAGTATGTTGTGTTTTCTTGTATCCTGCAACCATGCTGAACTCAGTAGCTCTAATAGAGTTTTGGGGATTCGTTAGGATTTTCTAAATATAAGAACATGCCATCTAGGAATAGAGATAATTTTATTCCTTCCTTTTCAATCTGGATTCCTTTTATTTCTTTCTCTTTCCTAATTGGCCTGACTAAAACCTCAAGTACAATGTTGTATGAAAGTGGTACGAATGGACATCTCCTCTTGTTCCTGACCTTAGGGGGCAATCTTTCAGTCATACACCATTAGATTGGATGTTTGCTGTGGGTTTTTCCATAGATGTTCTTTATCAAATTAAGAAATTACTTTCTATTCCTAACTTTTTGAGTGTTATTATATATAGTGAAAAAAGACTGAATTTTATCAAAGGCTTGTTCTACATCTATGGGAATGAACATGTCGTTTTTCCCCTTTATTCTATGAACACATGTATTACATTGACTTATTTTCTTATGTTGAACCCACCTAAGAAAAATGCGGATTGGTCATTGTGCACAATCCTTTTTACATGTTGTTGGATTCAGTTTACTAGTATTATATTTTGTCAAGGATTTTTGTTTTTATTGTGATAAAATACACATAAGTCTACCATTTCAAAGTGTACAACACAATAACATTTAGTGCATACACCATGTTGTGCGATAATCACTACTGTGTAGTTCCAGAACATTTTCATCATGACGGAAAGAAACCCCACACACATTAAGCAATCACTCTTCATTCTCCCCTCCCCCTCTTCCCTGGCAATCAGTAATCTGCTTCCTGTCTTTATGTATTCACTTATTCTGAATTTTGTCAAGGGTTTTTACGTCTATAGTCATAAGGGATATTTGTTTATAGTTTTTGCCCAGGTGTGAGGTGAAAAGGGCTTGGATGAAATCCCCTCTATATTTAGACAATGACTATCACAAATTTTTCTCCTGCAGCCTATAAAGAGAGGGCCTAGCTTTTCTGTCAAACGCGATTATTCACAGGCCCCTTTGTATTCTCTGCATTTGGCAAGAGAAGGAGGTGGGCAGGGAGAAGGAAGAAGGCACTCCTTGACCTTTGTCTCCCCTCTGTCTGTTGGAGATGGAGGACCAGGAACTAGGAGAGGAGAGCTGCCCAGTGAGGCTCCAGGCAAAATGTAAACATTTATCTCCTTTGCCCTCTAATCTCCCCTTTCTGCTACATTTTATCCAGGCCCTGCTGGCCTCAAGTATCTAGGTCCTAGGATATCTCTGAGGTCTCTGCCCTCCAGGCAGGGCCTCAAGCCTGAGACTATTTTTACGATCGTTCCCTGTTAGGCGTCCCTTGCCTGCAATCCTTTACTAACTGGCCGTATGGCATCCACTTGCTTGAGCCACGTGCTTTTGTGAGCTAAGGCCTCCCTGAGTGACCCTTTCCAAATTCCCTGACCATGAGGAATGTCAAACCCCAAAGCTGTAAAAAAGGTGACTCACTGGAGGCCAAGAAGGAAGTATTTATGGAGAATAGGGTGCTCAGTATGTACTTTTCAAGTAATACACATGGACAAGTTTGTTACTTGATGAAACAGGTTCAGGGATTAGGGGGAGAAGGGTGACACTCCCACCCTCATGGTGCCCCTCATAACACAGCCCACCCCATAGCTTTGTGAGGAGCTAAGTCTCTGGAGAGACTTTGTGATGGGGAATTTTTTTTCCTCCAGGGAGGCTTTCTGGATCATACTTCTCTGGACCCCAAGAACACTCCCAGATTCAAGGTGATGTCATTGGAGTGCTTTCAGATAGAGAATTTAAGACTTGTTCTAACCTCATGTGCTTTGTGTTTCCAGTTAAACTCAAACTTTCCAAGACTTGAGTTTATTTACCTTTAATCAAAAATTCCCTTTCTTGCTTTCTTTCTAATTACACATGGGCCTCTAAGTCTTCATGACCGTTAGGTACCAGTTGATCAAAAGTGCCACACATTTAGGTGGGGCCAGTGTGAGCGACATGTCCTTTGAAGTTCAAATAGGGTTGGAAATGAGAGCAATATTGCTTATATGACGTCAAATCTCACATGTTGGAAATAGAGCGTGTGACATTTAACAAACTCGAGCTCATGGTAAGGTTGTTATTTTGTTAATAGAGCCAAGACTCCACTTGGGAATAGGAGAGTGACTACTCACTTGGGTCTGCTTCTCTGTTAACAGCAAACTCAGACTGATGGAGAATCAGAAAGCTATTTGCAACTTTTAGGCAAGTGATGGGCTATTTGAATGGTTCTAGAGTTTTAGTAGGCAGGCTGACTGACCCTCAAAGCTTGCCTTTTCTCTAGGGGGCGGTCCCCACTGAAGGCAAAGTTCTTCCTCCAATACCTACGTGGCTACTTGTTTGTACACAGTGTTCTGCTTTTTAAGAACTACTCCCAATGGTTTGGGTTTGGCTATCTTCATAATCATATCAGAGAAGGCAAATACTCAGCAAGTGTGTTCCCTCTTCTACCCCCTCCACCTGTAACAGGCCTTAGAAGTTGCTTTTCCACCATGTCAGGATGAGACCACAAAATCATCAGGTCAGCACTCCTGGCAGCCTGGGCCACTTGCTTGGAGTTGGTATAAAAGATAATAATGATTGCTAACTTTTTACTGAGGTCTTATTATCGGACAGATACTCGCTAGATACATTACATGCATTAACTCTTTTAATTCACACAATAGTCTTATTATGTTACTATTATTTTATAGACAAAGAAACTAAGGTCAAAGGAAAGTAAGTAAACTTCCTCCAGGTCAAATGGCAGAACCTAGGCTGGAATTCTGGCCTATCTGATTCCAGGTACTAACCTCTTAACCATTATGCGGTGCCAATTCATTCAGTCATTCAACAAGTATTTAATCAGTACGAGTTACGCGTTAGCCCCATTCTAGGCCCTAGTGATACAGCAGTCAGATGATCTTTACTCAGTGGAACAGGACGCTCTGCGGGCCTCTGAAAGAATACCCTCTGGGGACCAGTGACAAACAGTGGATGATATATCCATTTGCTAGCAGGATGAGGGATTTCAAAAATGTGAGGACTTCATATTTCAGCACAGGGAGTGTATGAAAAACTCAAGCCACAAGGCAAAGGGCCAATGGTAGAGTTTGAGCTGAACCCTGATGGGGCCCTGTGTGCTTAGTACAGGTCATGGCCTGTGCTCCAATGCTTGAGGTAGAGAACATACCCTGTTGAGCCCTACAACTCTGTGAAAGTCAACCATATAGGCCCTCCTAACCACAGGCCAGTATTAAGTTTTTCAAGTATCTCATATCTGCCTGTATTTTTTGCCATTAGCAGCTAATGTGTGAAGCTCATGGCTCCCTGTAAGGACCTCTGGGTGGGTCACAGGTGGGGCTGAGCTCACTCTTCCTATAGATATATTTCCCCCTTGTAAAGAGCAAAGGAGACAGATCAAAGGCCACCTGGGCCCACTTGCTTCCTAGGGAGACCTGGGGGAGCTGGAAAGGAAAGGGGAGGAGAGGACTGGGGCAGGCTGGAGCGGTGCTGTGATTGATTGGCTTGTTTTGCTCCTGCACTTCTGTTTACCCAGCTGGGCCTGCCTGCTGCCCAGAGTACCGGCATGTGCATGGCCACTCCGGCCAGTCTTTGGGGCAGTGTCAGGGAGAACCATGTACTCAGCCAGCTCCTGGCAAAGCTGAGGCAGGGGAGTTTGTGTTTTATGTCTGCAGCTTTCCTGCCCCACTGGGCCTTCTTTTACCTCTAGGGACACCCCTCATCAACATACACACCCAATCTCAGCCACAAAATCCCTCAGAACTTCTTCCCCTTAGTGGAACCTAACGTCACTCGGACGTCCAAGACACTAACAGGTAAACATCTGCCAACAGCTTCTAGCCTAATTCTTGCAACATTTTGAAATTCTTGGCATCTCTATAATTAATCTGTTCAAGGTAGACAAGAGCAGAGAGCCTTAGGAGAGGGAAACAAATAGCATTTTTCTTTTTTGAAACAGAGTGTCACTATGTCGCCCTTGGTAGAGTGTCATGCGTCACAGCTCACAGGAACCTCCAACTCTTGGGCTTAAGCAATACTCATGCCTCAGCCTCCCAAGTAGCTGGGACTACAGGCGCCTACCACACACCTGGCTATTTTTGGTTGCAGTTGTCATTGTTGTTTAGCAGGCCCGGGCCGAGCTCAAACCCACCAGCCTCAGTGTATCTGGCTGGCTCCCTACTCCTGAGCTACGGGCACCAAGCCGGAAACAAATAGTATTGCAGATCCAGTAACATGAATGAAGTCCCTGGTCATCTAGGTCAATCTTCTAATTGATGAATGGATGGAACAAAACCTGGCCTCTCAACAATGTTTTCTGCCTGGTTTAAACAGCACTAAGAATCTTGGAAATCCCCCAAATAAAATGGTTTCAGAACTCAGTGTGTGTGTGGAGGGGTAGAAGGAGATGTGGACAGGATTTGGGGGTTCAAAGGGCCCTTCTAGTCACGTGGCCAATAGTTAATCAATGCTTAGAGTCAGCTTGACTTTTCTTAAAAACCAACCCAACCCCAAACCAAACAGAAGCAAATAGCAACTGGTGGCAAAGGGCCCCTGGACCTTGAGTGAATAGGCACTAGAATGGTGGCTTGGAGTGGGGGCCTTTGGAGTCACCCAGCCTGAGTGACTGTTTCAAATCCCAGCCTTGCTATTTATTAACTTTGACTTTGGACAAGTAAATTGCTTAGTTTTCCTGAGTCTCAGTATAACTCTGTATAAATTGGGGATAATACCTACCTCACTGAATTGTTATGAAGATTGACTAGGACGCAGTATGCCAAGTACTTAGCAACTGATCTGTCTGACCAATACGCATGGGGGCTATGATGATCAAAGATGAGGACTGGCGGGGCAAGTGCTGCCTGAGAGGTTCAGCACTTTCGGTGCTCATTCCTAATGTGCGCACAGTTCAAAAAGCAAGTTCGGAAGGTGGAAACAGCCCTCATGTTCATTGACGCGCGACTGGATAAACAAAATGTGGTACATACGTGCAATGAAATACTATTAAGCTTTAAAAAGGAAGGAAATTCTGACACTTGCTACAACACAGACAAACTTTGATTATTCTAAGTGAAATAAACCAGTCACAAAAGACAAACACTGTTAGGATTCCACTTTCATCAGGTACCTGCAGTAATCAAATTCGTAGAGACAGAAAGGAGACCGTGGTTGCCAGGAGCTAAGAAAGGGAGGAATGGGAGTTATTGTTTCAGTTTGGGAAGAGGAGAAAGTTGTGGAGATGGATGGTGGTGCTGGTTGCACAGCATGGCGAATGTATACTTTAATGTTATATGTGTTTACCCCACATTTTTTTTTAAAGAGAAAGTTTGGGAGTTAGTGGGATTAGGGGTGTATGTGTGGAAAAGCCTAGCAGACCAGTGTCCCACTGAAAGCCTGGCTGAGGTTCTCTTTTCTCCTCTACTAGGAGAGGGCAGCCAACTTCCATATGGGGAGGGGGAGAGAACAGAAGCAGGAGAGAGGAGGATGCCTGTGGCTGTCAGTATAAAACAAAATATGCCAAAGCTCCGTTTCTGAGCTCTGAAAATGCAGCAAGCAAGGAGAGTAGGCTCCATCCCCAGGTGAGCCCCAAAGCCCACTTGGGCCCCACTTGTGGCCCACCGGGAGACCACAGAAGGGGAGGCAGAGGTAATCTGGGCTAGCCTGAGGTAAAAATTGCAGAGATTTGCAAATGAAATCAGCTCTTCAACTCCCCACCACTTCCAAGGCAGAGTGGGTGTGACCAGCCTTTCCTCTTCCTCCAATCCCACTCCTTCCAGGCTCCACAGGGCCCCTCAAGGCTGCCTTTCTCACTCTGTTCCAGCTGCTGATTTCCCTGGAGAGGAGGGCGCGAAGGCGGGGCTGCCGGGCCCCACATCCCTAGCAGATCAACCTCTTCCCTGGACCAACCGGACCCTGTACACGTGGACCCTTTGCGTGTAGAAACACCTGAGTCCAGGAACGACACAAGCCGCAGGGATCCCAGCCTAGGCACGGAGGTAATTAGGCACGTCTTCTCTGCTCCTGAAGTAATGTTTGTTTGTCTTTCAAATCCTGCCAACCCAAATGGCTTAGGCTGTGATTTACCATCACACCATTATGTCATACTTCCTTGCTGCTTTTATGACCAAGAAAGACTCCAGGCACAGTAGCCATATTATGTCCCAGCGAACTCCTGCCCAAATTAAATCACTGTTTCTGGTCCCTGTCGCTGGTCAAAAATGACATCCAAGGGTAATTACTGTTTTAGGGGCCCATTTTAAAGTAAGTGCAAAAAATAATGAATGTACCTATTTTCTGACTGAAATTTGCATCTGTCTTTTTACCTTCTCCTGGCAAACATGTTTTATGTTTATTTAAACAGCCTTTAATAAAAATGTACAGCTGCAAAGCATCTTACTACTCAATGTTTTCTGGTTAAGAAAATTGCCCATAATCACGGTGGATGTTACTATTTGTAACAGAATATTATTTTTCCTCAGTGCATGGCTGCAGCCCAATGTATGAACATCATCAGCAATGTGAGGCATATCTGAGGTTGCAAGCACTTCATTCATTCATTCAGTCGGTCAGTCAGTCAATCAACAAACTTTTTTTGTGGACTTACCATATGGGGTTTAGTGCCTTTCTGGAACAGAGATGAAAGCATGTACAAAAGCATGAACATAACAGGTCACTGATGGGACATGGGCAGCCATTGTCAGTGACAGTTGATGTGTTTGATTGTAAAGTGTGACACAAGAAATTTGTTACCAATAACAGTTAATGTACCAAAGTTATTGAATGGTTTGCTTCATTTATAAATTGCATTGGATTCGAGGTTATTGTTATCATAATAGCATCACTGTTGCTTATATTTCAGTATGTTTTAATGAGAGTGAAAAAGGTTCCTTTCATAACTAGCATGCCAAGTGTTTTTCTCAAGGATACTCATGGGAGTGTGTCATGCACGTGAACATCACCTGTCATTTATATCAGTTTAGAATTGTTGGAGCGGCCCACAAGTTGTGTAATATGTGGGAAAGTGGAGAGAGATGAACCTAGGGAATTATGATGGACAGATACAGCTTTTCAGAGCTTGAATAGACACATTTTTAGCTGGATGATCCCACAAATTTTACAGAGCTAATTGTCGTTGATATCTTAGAGCTACTACTTATTTATCAGGTTCCAATGTTTCCCCAACTATGGAGATGTGATTTTTTTTTTTTTGGAAGGTCTTTATTTCTCTTTCATTTCTTTCTTTTTTTTTAATTATTTTTTATTGAGTCATAGCTGTGTACAATAATTCAGTCATGGAGTACAGTATGCAGGCTTCACATACAATCGGAGATATTTTTATCAACCTGATTGATATAACATTCATGATATTTTCTCATTTACTATGTGAAAATAATTTTGATCCGTATTTAGAAGTTTTCTCCTGACCCTTCAAATATGCACCACAAGTGTGATCTCACCCTTTATCCTCTCTCCCCCCACCCTCTCCCTCCCCTTCCCTCCCTCTCCGCTTTCCCCTTCTTATTGTGCAATAAATGGGTTGTAGCTTTCGCTTGAAAGATATAAATTTGCTCATCTCAGGATGGGCAAAAGATCTAAAAAGAAACTTCTCTAAAGAAGACAGTTGCACGGCCTTCAGACACATGAAGAAATGCTCATTATCCTTAATCATCAGAGAAATGCAAATCAAAACTACCTTGAGATATCATCTAATGCCAGTAAGAT
>CAUYRH010050553.1:0-23267 GCA_963574655.1 Perodicticus potto | reverse complement strand
TTGGGGCTAACGAGCTGCTTGAGACTCAGCTATCAGTTCCAGCCTCTGTGTTCTGGCTTTTGTCTCAGCTATGATCCTCTGAGGGCTGGGTGGTTCTGAGGCTCAGTAAAGCAGTCTTCTGGGTCAGCCCTGCCCTGGGAGTCTGCTGTCTTGTGAGCATATTCTAGTCCCTGTGCTCCTCCCAGGCCGGTACCACCTCAGGCATACCCTTTACTCATGGGGCCTGCATTTCCATCCCGGATCTGTTCCACCAGTGGCTGCCACTGGAGAAGATGCCTGGCTTCCCCTGGTTGCCCAGAGAGACTGGGAGTTTCCTTTCAAAGTATCTTTAGGGGTGTGAGCCCTATTGTTTCTGTCACTGTGGCTACTACTCTGTGCCTTGGGGCACCGCCACTCCTGTACAGTTCCCACTCAGTTGACCATCCTCTCCTTTCTCCCATGCCAGAGAATCAGCACAGATTAGCAATAACCCATGCCCCATGCACACCCTTTGAGAAAGTGCACAAGAATCTGGACTCCATGGGGGACAGGCTTCCAGGCCTCAGGGTGAGAGTGGAGGGGAGTCCTGGGAGTTCAAAGTTGCAGGTAGAGAATATATACAGTTTTATGCCTGGAAGGAGAGTGTCATGGCATCCTAGTAGGGGATGGAGGTCTGGTTTTTAGAGGGTCTTTCCCATGGGATAAAGTGGGAGGATATTTGAACTCCACTCGCTCATTTGTATAGAGTGTAGTGTGTGCCATTCTCATGGGGGAGGGGACTCCTGTCTGCTTGGGGATAGATTTTGTACCTTTAGTTTGTATCCTTGGGGTCGCAGCTCACCTCAGCAGGGTTGATGTGCATTCTTCAGCCTTCTCTCTTGGCTCAGAACCGAACCATCAGCTTTCTTACTAAACTTCTGTCCTTTAACTCTCCTTCTGGACGGGAGCCTCTGTGGAAAGTTGGCTCCATTCGGCAATCTTGCCTCCACCCCCTCTTTGTCCATTTCTTTATGTCAAACTGCCTTATCACTTTATTTTATGTATGTTTCCTTCAATATATTGCTTTTGATGCATATTAGTGGTAATAAATCTTTTAGTAGGATATTTGAGTACATTTCCATTTAAAGTTGTCACTTTTAGACTTGATTTTCTAAGACTAGGGTTTCTCTACTTGGGTGCTCTTGACTGATGTTTGGAACCAGATACTTTTTTGTTGCAGGGGCCAGTGTTATGCATGTTTAGCAGTACCTTGGCCTGGGCTCTACACACTAGGTGCTGGGAGCATTCCCTCAATTTTCCCCTCCCAGTTGGACAACCAAAAGACATTGACAAATGTCCTCTGCTGGGGAAGACCTGCCCCCACTGCTGGTTGAGATCTGCCACTTTATAATGTTTAGAACCTTGGGCGTTCCACTCTGAGTGGTTCTGGATATCAGCAGAGGACAATTTCATCTAGGTCTGGTGTACCCAGGATAACCAATCATCTGCTTGTCCTGACTGACTGGATTCCTATGATGTGGGACATTCAGTTCTAAAATGAAGAAAGTCTTGGGAAAACTGAGATGAGTTATTTGCCTTGATTGTACCTCATAAATTCTGTTTTTATACATATAGAGACTTGACCAGAAAATAGTACACTCTAGTTGACTTGAATTGCCAGTGCAATTCTCATTTTTTATTTTCAACTGTCCCAAGTAACACATCCTCATCTAAATAAATTCTGAACTTGGAATTGTGAAATTATGTTAAAAATCCTTATCTTTGCTCAGCACCTATGGCTCAACAGGCTAAGGCACCAGCCACATACACCTGAGCTGGCGGGTTCGAATCCAGCCTGGGCCCACCAAACAATGATGGTTGCAACCAAAAAATGGCCAGGTGTTGTGGCGGGTGCCTGTAGTCCCAGCTACTTTTGAGGCGGAAGCAAGAGACTCACTTGAGCCCAGGAATTGGAGGTTGCTGTGAGCTATGATGCCATAGCACTCTATCCAGGGTGACAGCTTGAGGCTCTGTCTCAAAAAATAAAATAAAATAAAAAATAAAAAAAATCCTTATCTGTATCTAAGAATCATACCCCCAGAGAGCTATAAATCCTGTCCTGTACCCCTTTAGGTGTAATCATGTCTTTACATTAAAATATTCCTTACCATTTTTTCTATACTTTTAATCTTTCTTTAATCTCAAAATGCTTTTCTGAGATCATTTGTCATTATCCCCAGTATGGTTCTCAGGTGGAATAATTAGATAAAATATTTTGAGTTTTTACTTACCTTTGAAAAACTTTATTTTACTCTGATAGATCAATGGCAACTTAGCCAGGTAGAGAATTCTTGAGTTTTAGTTCTTTTTTCTCATGAGTCCTTTTCTCACATGACCTTCAAGTTTCCAAGGTTGTGTGAGGGTAGAAAGATGACAGTTTGATTCCTTTTGATTTATATGTATGCTTTTTATTGTCCTTGTTATATTTTTTCAAAACAATGGGCATAGATTACTCGTCCATCTCTATTATCTTTTTTTCTGCTACTGCAAAGACTTAATGTCATAGTGCAGACAGAGTGTTGGAGGATGAAAGAACTGCCTCCCACCTTCTTTAGCCTAACATTCAATATGCATTTTTGTATAAATATTTTTGGCTGGTTTTAAGGAATTTTCTATTTTTAAAAAAGAACACCCATTTAGTATTTTTCTGGGGGCACTCCAACTCCGTCCTGCCTTTCAGCTATTTTAGCTCCTCCCTAGAGGGGGTAGGCATGGGGGTGGGGAAATGGAGGGCCAGTGGAGGTCAGTGACGTCTTCTGGTCATCCAGCTCTCATTCTGATAGTTCTGGAGAACACGAGGAGCTCTGTTATGCTCCCCAGCCCCTTCAGGGCCAGGAAGCCATCTGGAAGATATCTGTCCATCAGAATGTAGCATCTAGAACTATTTAGGAAATCAATTCTGGGTGTAGCATCTGAGGACCTTTGGTGTATATGCAGTACACTAAAGGCAGAGGGAATTTCTCTTCACTCAGAGATGGTACTCCTTACCATCAAAGAAATTTTAAAAAGTATGTTTTATAATCCCATCTTCAGAAGAAACTAGAGAGAATGGGAAAGAAAGCAGGCAAAAACCCTGAGGTTATGGAGGTTTTCCTCTGTGACCTCACTGCAAGAAATAGAAGGGAAACAAGTCAATTATGACACTCTCTGAAACTTAGGAACCATTGAGAATGAATACAAGGCTTTTATTTAATGCTCTAGGGTCCCCTATTTTCAGATGAGTGGCTTTGAAAATGGGTTCATCCTGTAAATTCCTGTTCATTTGCTATCTTGCTATGAAGCTTCTTAGCAGGAAATGTTTCTCCTTGCTCTGAATCCTAAGAAAAGATTAGATCACTTGTGACACTCAAACTATCTTAAGTATTGAGTTATTTTTGTTCATGTCTTCTTTTTTGTTCTAGGAGGTCACTGTTACAGGCAGAGGCTGTCTTAATCCATGTTTGTATTCAACTACAGCCTTTATCCCAGGCTCTGAAGCACAATAGGTGTTCAATACTGACAAAGAGATAGATGGGTGACTAAAAGAGATTTGAGTCCACCTTGATTTTTACATTTTTTGGGGAGGGAGTAACTCTCTTCATCTATTTGCAAATGTTAGCTTTACGTCTATTTTCCATTCCATTGCTATGTGCCTTCAAGTTATCTATAGTTTTCCTTTTGCTAATTAAGTTTAGTCCTTATTTAAATCCAGATCAGAAAGATCTGGCATTAAATAAGCCTCAGGGTATCAATAAACATCAGGTAGCTATAAAGTATCTTCTGGTCATTAATTTACTTTCCGAAAGTCTTCAAATTTCTCCTCTCTCCCTTCTCATGCTTCTCATACCTGCCTCTTCTAGGTCACCTCTTCTTGTCCATCCCCCATATACAATATACACACTCTGTTGTTTTTTTTATGGACAGATATTGACATTGTGTTCCATTTATGCTGTGAATTTCCTCAGGTCTTGTTTTTGTTAACACTACAGATATTTTTCTACTGGTAAGAAAAACATCTTAATAGGATATGGATTTTAACGTGGGCACAGAGACTAGGAGAGAATTGGGATCTTATAAGATTCCACTATATCACAGGACTTTGGATATATATTTGTGAGATACAAATGAAAACATTGACTAGAGTATTAGACTTTAGCCTCTTCTTATTTTCAAAGTATTTCTAAAAATTCACTATTCTGATTTACATTTAAAAGCAAATAAGAAACATTTTAAAGGTTCTAATAATTTCCACTCAAAATATTCCCTTAGCTGTGGGACTTAGTGTGTGATCTTACATTGGGATGAAATCTATATAGTGACAGGGATTTTCCATCAACAACCTTCAGGAAATGGCAATGAAATGCATAGGAAGTAAGGAGAGTAATGGATCTGTGAACAATAGAACTTCAGTTACTATATATGTTTATACCTCCTGCTTGTCAGTGCAACTCTTTTGGCTGTAAGAAAGAGAAACCAATTTCAACTAAGATGCAGAAAGGAACCCAATGGATTTTCTCTACCTGATCACAGTGTTGGAATAACAGATATTTAGTCATGCCTCTGTGTAAGTGGGGATGGGTCTGTCGTTCTCTGTTGCTTCATTGATAGAGACTGCCCTTATCCACAGAATGGGAAATATGGCTGCCAGCAGCTCTGATATCCTACATTTCCTGTGTTTATTCCCACAGAGAGATCAAATATCAATTTCTTGGTCCAAATTGGAAAATCCTTCTGCAATATCATAGGTTGACCCTTTGGGGTGAGAATCCGGGTCTGGGTCCCTCAGTGGTCACTGCTTGTCACTGTGAGTAAACTTCATGCCCAAGTATTTTGAACCTCATGGTTAATAAAGGGAAAAGACTGTGTCCCAGAAGATTAGAATTGCTCCTCTGGAATGACTGTACGTTAGATGGTTATCTTTCCTGTGAAGGACAAAGGGCAGAATTATGAGAAAATAAACTTTATGAGGAAGGATTTGTAAGGTATAAAAATTACATCTTGCAGTTGAGTAGGAAGATTTACCAGTGGTGAAAATTCTAGGGATGAGTATGAAGGAATTTCATTTTTTTTTACCCTAAAGTTTGATTCAACATTCTTTTTTCTTTCTTTCTTTTTTTTTTTGATGTCTGAAATTATAATGCCAGGTTTAAAGTGGTTGCTCTGTAAACATTTCTGAATTTGACTTTGGAGCATTTAGTATCTCAACCTCTCACACATGATCACATGATTATGTAGAGAGACATCTTCCTTCCTAGAGTGTGACTTGTGGTTTCTCATGTCTGTCAAGTCACTCTGTGTGACAAACTTATGAGGAGAGGAAAAGGAAGATAATGTTGAAAGGGGTGTCAGGCTCAGATTCTACAGGGCTTCATATGTCCTGACTTGAAAAGACCCCAGAGCTGGATCAGTATCGTTAGGCAGGTGCTTCCTCAAAGGTCTGCCAAAGAGTCAAATTCCATAGCTTTCAGGTTTAAATTTCCCTTTCAAAGCCCAAGAAAGAAAATTGGCATTTTCCAACAGTGTGATGCATGGTTTTTCTTGTTTGGAATAAAGTTGGGAATGTGTCCATGTAAAATTCCCTAGTTTGTCACAATTCATAGAATCTTGTGTAGGGAAAAAGATCTATGCATTGGAGAAAGATCCATGGGACTTCTTCTGTTTTTTTTTTCCTTGTTGTTTGTTTGTTTTATGATAGCCTTTTATTTTTAAATACCAATTATCTTATTATGGCATGACATTATAGGGAAAAGGTTCCAGTGGCTCAGAATTGACAAAAATTGAATGTGACAAAAATTGCTATGCCTATTATGCCATGAATTCATGGGGAATAGGTTCTAGCACTTTATGTTCCTGCTTAACTTGTTTTCTTGGTTATTATGTGTGCTATGCTGTATACTTGTTATGCCATGGATTCATAGGAAATGGGTTCAAGAGCTCAGGATCCTTTCCATTGGTTCTCACAAAGTGTGCTTCTCTGGGTGGAGCAGGCTGGCACTTCAGTTGAACACAGGTACTTTTTTCTTTGGCTTCCTTATTTTTCAGATCATTTTCTTTCATGTGTTTCCAGAAGCTATCTTGGCTCTTAGAGTGCTTAATATGCTCAATATGAACATTAATTCTCTTGGCAAGAATCATGCCCTTGTTTGTTTACAACAATGCCAACAGCTGGGTAACATTGTAGACACTTCCAGTTTTGCCATGGTAACATTTGTGTGGCATGCCTTTTTGAACAGTTCCCATTCTCTTAATGTCTACAATATCACTTTTCTTGTAGATTCCCATTTATGTGGCCAAAGAAACAACTCCATGTTTTCTAAAAGGCCTAGAGAATATGTATTGGATGCCTCTCCTCTTTCCCTTTGTGTTTGTCATGTTGTTGAATTACTGGAAGATGGTGTCTCTAGCCAAAAGAGTAGATCCATGGATTTCTACAGAAAGAAGCAAATTCTTTATTAGATTATATGTTATTATAACCTTAAAGATTGTAAATATCTGTTCACTTACAGTATAGCACTGAACTAATAATCCTGGTAGGACAACTAAGAATCTATCCTATTATTCTTCATTATAGCTTCTTAGTATTAGAAAGACCTTTGTTTATCTAGTTCCATGGACCTCTAACTTTAATGTGCCATCAGAGTAATCTGAAGAGTAAATTAACTATGCAGATTTCTGAGGCCATCCAGACATTCTGGTGTAGTTTGGTGAGGCAAGGTACTATTTTTGACAAGTCAGTCATGTAATCTGATACAGAGAGCCTTCAAGCACACTGTGAGAAATACAAGCCCCCAAAAGGGTTGCCTTCTCTATCAGTGGATACGTACTGTCATGAGCCAAGTGACCATATGGCAGAGCATTTATGAAGTAGATTCAGGGGTAAGTGGTAAAGATGAATGGCAATGAACTTTTTTGAGTCCTAAGAGTCTACACTTTGATGTTTTTTGTAACATCAATGACTGGTGGTTTTTCCAGCTTCTCTCAGAATATTTCTGGTGAAACAAAGCTCACTACATTTCAAAATAATGCACTTTGTTATTAAGTAACTCTAGTTATTTGCTATTTGTTTAGATAAAGTTTTCTCCACACTGCCATTGTTCTTCTATCTATATACACGTACCATCAAAGCAAATCTGATTTTTCCAGAATGTGGCTTTTCAGATATTTAAAGACATCCATCACATCCCACTAAGTATTTTCTTTTTCAAAATGAACGTCACTAAGTATTTTAGTCATTTTTTTATAGAACAGGTTTCCAGGCTTTGAATGGTAGGTTCATTTTCTAGATTTGTTCTATTATTAAAATACCCGTTTAGCCAGACAGAAATTCTAGATATAGTCTGAATACTGGGAAAATCTAGTAGCTGGATTTTGAAGGATGGGGAGTGTTGTGGAGAATAGGGTAGGAATGGGTAAGAACCATTATCTCTCTCAAACTACAGTCAATAGCCTCTGTATAAGACGATACTTATCTTGAGGAGAAACAGTCACATTTTGGGTCATAGAGAACCAGGGATAAACAAATTTGCAGATCATTTTTCTAGGAATTGCTTTTAAGTCTTTCTCTCCATTTAACTTGTATATTCGTTTTTTGAGCCAAGTGAAGTAATACAAATAACAGAATACAAATAGCGTATTTTGAGCAGTAAGATAGCTTGAGATCATTTGTGCCTTCCCCAGAAATAATTTTCTGGGTATAACCCAAGCACAGAATAATCTTCAGTCGATTATTTTGAAATCTGATAGCTAAAGTGGGGATTTTCCCATGTACTTGTGATTTGGAATATAGAACTCCTCTAAAACCGATAGTTGATATGGAAATTGTTTTCCCTAATTTTCTACATTTTTTGGAATCCTTATAAGCTAGGGAATATTTAGGTCATTTTAAAATTCCATTTCTACCTCTCCTGTGTCAAACCATCACAGGGCATTTTATATATATTTTCCTTATGATAATTTAAACAAAACTTGTATTTTTCTCCTCATCACCATGTTTCAAGGGCCTTGCTGGTGTGGGGTGCAAACGCCATTTCATTAATGTTATTATTCAAAACAATGGCAGATGACATAGAGTTTAACATCAATTTAGGGAAAGATGAAAATGTGACTAATCTAAAATTTTGTAACCATATATTTTTTATTTTCCTTGTTTAACCTGGTTGCTTCAAAAGATGCTATGATTTGTTTAAAATTAGAGGTCTGTATAACACACTTGGACACTGCATTGTGTTTCCCTTTTTATGTCTATAAAGAATTTATGTATTTATATATGTGTGTATAGTTTATATGCATAATGTGTAACATATGTATATATCTAACATGCATGTATATAAATTTGACTTCTATCACTAATGTCTACTTTAGAGGAAGAATATAGTTGAGGATATTGAAGTCATTGTTTATTTTCTTTGTGCTTAGAACTAGAAAATTCACTATAAACATTTAAAGAAGTTTTTTAACAGATTTAGGCTTCTCTAAAATGAGGGTCTCTGTAAAGTATTAGATTGTGAGAGAGCAAAGAAGAATTTGATTTTTCTTCAAACTCCCTATCTGAGTCTGAATTTCTACTTCAGCCTCACCCTCACATTTCCATTTAGAATTCCATCTGCTGTAAATATGTGTATATATTTTCCATTTTAAGTATATAAACATTAGGGTATCAAAATTGATTTTTGGTTTTTGGTTAATATTCATCTAAGTATTTTAGACAGGGAGAGAGTATTTTGACAAAACAAAATGCCTTTCTGAATTTTTCACAGTACAGTTCTGAACTTTTTATAATCAAAAATGAAAAATAATTTTTCATTTCCATTAAATATTCAGTGGACAAATACTAATATGAAAGAAAATTAAAATTCTCTCCATGGCACACTCAATAAATGGCAGTTTAGATTATATTAGAATATTATAATTCTCTTCAGGTCAGTTAACTGAGTTAAAAATGGAAATCTAAAATGAAGCTGGACAATTGTATTAAGTGTTACGGTATGTGCCTCCAGCCCCCGGCAATGTGGGACAGCGGCCAGGAGGAAGCCTGTGGAGGACTCCGGTGTGAACCTAGCCCCTAATGCTCAGAGCTGAGTGACTGTATTAGACATTCTCTGTAAGTCAGTTTTTTCACCTGAATCAGGTCTCTGGGCTCTTAACTCCTTCATGAGACATTTGAAAGTCCAGGTCTAAATTGAGCTGGCTCCAGACCAACATGGATTCCCCCAGGGCGGTGTGTGGAGACTTCTCTCACTGAAGGGGAAGCCCACTCATGCTGTGGAAGGCTCAGGCCTTCTGTGGCCCCTCATGGGCTTCCTTGCTCTGTGACATTAGGGGGCTAGAATACTGTCTCCCAGGAGGCTGCAATGATTCTCTGAGCAGGGTGGTGTTCTCAAACAACTCTTTTCTTTCTTCCTTTATCTGTTCAAGTAAGACATTCTTTAGGGCTCTTTAGTATTTCCAAGAGGTATTTTTGTTCTTGTTATTTTCTTATGCATTGTTTGCTAGAAAGGATAGGAAGGGAGTGATTCCTAAGACTTAGAATTGGTTTACTTCAGGTTTACTTTCTCTGGCTACACTCTGGTGGGTCTCTGTATTAGAGTTCTCTCACCTGTAGTGACCCTTCCATCCTGTCACCTGCAGCAGGGAGAAGAGTGGGATGGCTAAGGATTCCTTTCCCTTTAAACTTGTACCTAAATAGACCTGAAACAGAACCACACTATTGAAGGCTGGCACTCTGGGGTCACTGGAGTTAAGTCGTTGGGAAAAAGGTGTTTTCTTTCAGACCCTCTCAGTCTTCTCCACATCCCCTTCATGAGGAAATATGTTCCTATCCTTAAAAGTTTATCAGTGGTTCAAAACGGCTCTTCCCTCTTTAGAGTCCCATTAAGCCCCTTCCTACCCAAAAAAGTATCTGGATCTTTCTGTGTCTTCCTGAGAGCCTTGCCAAATATGGTAGTAAATCTAAAAGTTGGCAAACTATGGCCTGTTGGCCAAAAGTTTTACTAGAATACAGTCAATTCATTCCTCTGGCCAATGTCTGTGGCCGCTAGTTCCCACAGAGACTGTAGGTCCCTTAGTCCCCCAAATATTTACTCTGTAGCTCATTGGAAAAAGTTTGCTGATCTCTGAGCAAATTTAAATGAAAAAGAGTCTGAGATACAATGACAGTGATGACTATGTCTACTGGACCCATTCCTTATGTCACAGATAATATATTTTTACTTTAGCAGGGCTCTCTCTGTTAAAATCCAAAGCAGTTTCAGCCAAAGAATACAAACAATGGAAGAAATGTGTAGAGACCATGGGCATGCATGGCACCCACAATCGCTGATCAATAGTTACTTGTTGTCTTGATATAGTCTTAAGATGATGCATGTCAAGGGTTCTCAAAGTGTGGTCCTCAGGCTGGCATCAGCATCCCTTGGGAGCAAGCTAAAAATGCAAGTTCTCAGGCTCTGTCCTGGACCTACTAAATCAGAAACTCTGAGACTAAGGCCAGCAATCCATGCTATAGAAAGCCCAATAGGTGATCATGAAGGCTGAAAACATTGGAGAATGAGAGTTATATGTAAAAGGGGTTTATAGACTTTGTAGAGTTAGACAAATGTAAGGGTGAACATTCTATTACATGTTGAATTGCTTTGATGATACAGAAGAAGAAAAAGGAAAGGAGTTACAGGGCCAGAATTTCTATTCCCATCTGGTATCCAAGCAGCAAAATAAAAAGGGATGTCTAACACACGGCAGTGGAGAGCACGCAGAACTAGGTTCCTGGGCTCTAGACTGCATCTAGAGAGGGGGAATGGTTATATTAACTACAGGGAAAGTGGCTCCAGAGAAGAACATTCCTGTCTATAAGCTGTCTTCAGTGATCCTTTAGACGTTTTGGTGAGAGTATGATAAAACCACTGATGGCTGCTGACCAGTGGGTTCTATTATAGTTAGGATGATGATGATAACTCCCATTTTATGAAGAAATGAAAAATCCAACCAGTAAGTGACAGATCTAAAATGTGACCTCAGGTCTGTCATCAGAGCTTGTGTGATGTGCTTTCTCAGGGGAAACATGAAGGGCCACAGAAGGCTCCCATGGGGGGCAACAGAAGGTTCCCCAAGACTTTGTCAACAGCTCCTGTTAAAGCTGCTTCTGCTGAGTTCTTCTGAGTTTGCCTGGCTGTGTTTGGATTTCCTGGATCTCTAACTGAACACAAAGTGATTAGAGGGCCCAGTGTTTGCAATGAGCACGATGGGAAGTATGCTGTGTGCAGGTCCACAGAAGCATGATATATTCCTTCTGACCACATGGAGTGAGTGCTCTCCTAGAGTCCCATCCTGGGAAGACCAATGAGCTTGGACCTGGGAAAATTGCCTCACTACACCATAGCTTTAGTGTATTCTCTTGGATCACAGATTCTCAAGAAGCATGCCCAGCCCACCCAGGGTGTTTATCAGAATCACAGCAGTGCTAGGGAGGGTGAAGTTTGACAAAACAGTTTTTAAAAATTCAGTATTCCTGTTGTTTTTGTAAAATCTTCTTGGGGATATGCAAACAATCATCTGTGGAAGCATGTACGTAGGAAGAATCTAAAAATACAACTGCAGAAGCACTTTAGTGGATTGTGAACTACCAGAGGATTTTCCAGTGGTAATCCTCTGTCACTGGAAGAAGATTCCTCCACCACCCAGTACCTGGCACAGCCCCTTGAACATAGAAGATGCTCAGATTATGTTTATAGAATGAGAAAATGACAAATTTGTCAAGGCACATTATCATAATGATTCTAGAAAGAGATTTCTAAGCACAGGAGGTCTATTTACAGCATTATTATTATTATTACTACTTTTTTTGCAGTTTGGGCTGGGGCTAGGCTTGAATCTGCCACTCCCGACATATGGGGCTGGCGTCCTACTCCTTAAGCCACAGGTGCTGCCCTGTTTACAGGAGTATTTTAAGACATGTCAAAGTCCCATACTGTTATGATGAACACTGATAAATGGGTATGTTGCAGATTTTGGCAGGATCTTAATGTCTTGTCTATAAAGCAAGTGCCTTTTTCCCCCTTACTGTTTCAGAGCAGCCAAGCCACAGTGACCTCAGTAATGCAGGTCCCTTTGGCAATTTGATAGGAATCTTACTTCTGGGTACTGTCTCCTACTAGTGCCCTCCAGCCCAAATCCCCTCCTTGTTTGGGGTGGAAGAGAAACAGCGTGGGAGAAAAAAATCACCCTGGGCCAACCTCTGGCCTAGACCTGGCTTCCCATAGTTTAGGACCAAAGTAGAGAAATTAGAACATTCTGCATTAGGCTTTTATTAATGCTGTCTTGTTGCTATGGGTGAGAACTTAAAGGAGAATGATGAAGAGGCTTGAAGGAGGGAGAAAGATGCAATCTTAAACTCTGCTGGGCACAGAAAAACTTTGGAAATAGTCCAAGTCAGTTTGGTGTGGATTGGGCTGCTGCTGCTAAAATAATATCACTGAAAATCCAAGTCTGTAGAAAACAGATAAAACAGTAAAAGTGAATCCAAAGGAGATATCGATCTTATTTCCCACTCACCTTTCTTCCAGTGATAAATCACCCTCCTCTCAAATCACAGCAATGCCATAATGAGGAGAACTTTATTTCTTCACTATGAAATCTAACACAATGGTCTCATCCATTGTGTAGAAGGAAAGGGCTTTTCCTATGACTGGGATGGAGGAGCTGAAGGCAGAGTGGTGGCATTTCACAGAGCCTGATCTGGCAGCAGTAATGAGGAGCTTGTTCAAGGATACCTGGCTCCTCTGAGCAGTCACAGCAGCCCCACAGCAGATGTGGCCAGATGGAGCAGGGTGAAGAGGCTGCTATTGGGGCTGGGTACCAAGAGGGCAGCCAGCAGACCCTTCTTCTTTGTCTATAAAGTCTTATATTGACCCCAAAGTGATGCACTTGGGAATGGTTGCCTTCCCTGGGCCCCAGACAAAGCATAGTGATTGATCTAAGCTAATCATGATTAGTTTGGTGTCCTTTTATTATGATTGATTATGCTACAGACATGTGATGTTATTCTGGCCATTGAGACCTCTGAGGGAAAAACTTACTGGAGGCTCCCAGAAAAGATTTTTCCTCTCTTGTTTTGTTTGGCTCAGGAAGGGGTTATTGATGCATGAGAAGTTCTTCTTTCAGAATCAGTTGTATGAGGAAGTTATACCTAAGTGTGTGGCAGCTGTTTTGCAACTGTTTTGCTAAGAGCTCATGCTTATCCATGAGCAATATTAAATTTCCATATTTCATTAATTCTAAGAAATGTTGTTCCATCTGTGAACTCAGAATGCAACTTGTAATCATAATAGGCCATTAGTAGACCTACTGGATTATAATGATCATTTTCAGTCATGAATATTAGAATTTTCAGAATGGGTGTTAGGGGTCTTCTAAAGGCAATAATTGATCACTTTTTAAAAAGTTGCATCATGACCTGCATGTTCACCCCTTTCAAAAATTGACTCAAGATGGATAAGAGACTTAAATCTAAGACATGAAATGATAAAAATCTTAGAAGAAACTGTGGGGGAAAAGTTCTGATAATGTTGGACTGGGGCAAGATTTTATGACTAAGACTTTAGCAATCATTGAAACAACAACAGAACTTAACAAAATGGGACCTAATTAAGACGAAAAGCTTCTGCATAGATAGGGATATGACAAGTAAAGCAAAAAGACAACCTCCAAGAATGGGAAAAGATATTTGCATATTATGAATCAGACAAAGGGTGGATAACTAGAATATATACAGAACTCAAGTTAATCAACAGAAAAGAGTAAACAATTCCATCTACCTCTGGACAAGAGATAGGAACAGAACCTTCTCTGACGAAGACAGACGAATGGCTATCAAATATTTGAAAAAATGCTCATTGTCCCCGATCATCAGAGAAATGCAAATCAAAACCACCCTGAGATATCACAGTCTCAAAGCTACAGATGCTGGCATGGATGTGGAGAGAAGAGAACACTTTTACACTGCTCGTGAGATTGCAAACTAATACAACCTTTTTGGAAGGAAATATGGAGAATCCTCAAAGACTCAAACTAGACCTCATATTTGATCCTGCAATCTCATTACTAGGCATCTACCCAGAAGAAAAAAAATCCTTTTGTCATAAGGACATTTGCACTAGACTGTTTATTGCAGCTCAATTTACAATCACCCAAATGTGGAAACAGCCTAAATGCCCTCCAACCCAGGAATGGCTTAACAAGCTGTGGTATATGTGCATTTGGAATACTATTCAGCATTAAAAAAGATGGAAACTTTACATCTTTTGAATTAACCTGGATGGAGGTGGAACACATTCTCCTTAGTAAAGCATGACAAGAATGGAGAAGCAAGAATCCAATGTACTCAATTCTAATATGAAGGCAGTAGATGAATTCATACAAGGGGACATAGTGGAATCAGGGAGCAGGGAGAGGAGAGGAGAGAGGGGCCAGAGGGTGACAGTGTATGGCACACTTCTTGTGGGTGGGACACAATTACCACAGGGGCTTTACCTAATAACCACATTTAGTGTAACCTAATTCTTTGTACCCTCAATGAATCCCAGACAATAAAAAATAAAAATAAAGTTGCATCACCATTAATGATGTATATAGGTGTGGTTTGGTGCAAAAAATGACGGATACTATGGAGGAGTCATAAAGTGATGTGTCTAGTGCAGAATAAGAACTAGTAATGGTATTAGCTTATTTTTGCTTTTTACGGATGCCCAGGGAGATGTATGGTAACTAAGTCTAATTGTATTTAAAAGAGCCCATTCTGTAAGTTTAAAGTTCTACTCTTAGATGACAAGAAAGCACTGGGCTATGTTTTTTTTTATTGATAGAATTATTTCTTAGTGACATATCCAGTAATTGTATATCTAACATAAATGTTTTCTTAGATTTTGGTGAAATAAGCATGAAGGGATTTTTAATGGCATGGAAAATGAGTTAAGTAAAGATATTCTCATAAAGTAAAAAAGGCAATACCGTAAGATTCAGGGCCTAAAATTTAAGAGCTAGAATAGAATCCGAAGTTCTGGTCCTCTTAGTTACTATTTAGACAAGATGTTTACCCTTTAAAGTGACTTTTTCTTTTCTCCTTGCTTGGGATTTTTGCATTTTAGTGACTTTTGATAATTGAGATTATGTTACTACCCTTAATAAAAAGGAAAGCAGTAATATTGGTAGGTGTTTTATGGTTAATAAGTCTCATATGAGTACTAAAGCCACAGTTGCCCTGTAACAAATAACTTTCCAATCGTGTATCATGAATCAGTTCAGGTGGGAGAAACCATTCATCCCCTAGCCACAGAGATGGCCAGGTACCTAGAGCCTGGACACATAGGGTGTCTATTTTACTCTATAAAATACTCAACAAAAGTTTACTCTATATGGAAGAGACTTTTTCTTCTAGGTATGTCCTGATATGGTAAATGTTGCAAATAGTGCTCTAATGGGTTGCTGGTGGCTGCTCTGAAAAAATATAGAATAGACAAAATTAAGGACCCTGTCATCTCCAAGGTCCTGCCACTATTTGTACAGATTATGTCCAGAAATTTCCCAGCAAGAGTGATGACTGCACTTGTCCAGGGCTATTTTTTTTTTTTTTACATTTGCAATCCTAAGGAAGCCTGATCAGAACTTAACACTCATCTTCCAAACAGATTGGAAGGAGTAAATTTGGATGTAAAGAGTTAAGGCACTGAAATACCCATGAATTCTACCAAAATGGTTCTCAAAATGTAATCTACCACCAGAAACTTGTTAGATAGGCAATCTGGGTCCCCAACCCAGACCTACTGCAGCAGAAACCCTGGAATAGGGAACATGCACCTGTCCTTTAACAAACCCATGAGATGGTTCTCGTGCTTTCTGAGGTTTGAGAACTGTGATTTGAAGTGTCCAGAACACAAAAGGTAATAGAAAAAGTAAGTATTGGGCATACTCTTGCCTAATAAATATGGAATAGAAGTCCTACATCTCTACTGTCTTGTGTGCCTTTCAGCAAATTATTTGCTTCATTGTGTTTTAATTTCTTCCATTATAAAATGAAGGCAATCAATTAGATTTTCTCAGTGGTTCTTATATGACTTTTCTTCATTGCCCTTCTATGTTTTTAAATGTCAGCAGGTACTGAGTGGCATCTTTTAGCAGAGCTGCAGAGGTGGGGGTATAGGTGAGGGTTACGCCCCCTTTTGGGTTCTTCAACAGTGCTGAGAAAGGGAGGGATCATTTTCTTTCTACACTACTATGACAGGAATTAGCTGAAACAGAGCTATTTCTGCCTGATGTATGAGAGATTGCTATGATTGAGAGCTCAAGACTTCTTTACTAGTCTCTGGGTTCTAATTTTGTCCCTAATATTAACTCTTACTTTGTTATCAAGAATTCTCTGGCCCTAAGGTTTTCTTTAATATAAGAGATCAAATAAGGAAACAGTGTTTTGTATCTAGCACAGTGATTGGTAGAGAGCAGGTATCCAGTAAGTGCTCCAATTCCCCCCATTTTTTCCAATTCTAATAGTCTATTTTTTAAAAAAATTTCTCCAGTGTTAACAATTGCTTTGCAGACATTGATTTGGTTTCCATGTTATTACGCAGGCTCCTACGGTTATTTCTGGAATGGAAACATTTGTTGACAGCCAGTTAATGTTCTTGCCAGTTCACATGGTTCTCTGTATCCCACAAAGCCTCACTGCCCACTTTCAAACCAGTATTTTTTGAGAGCTCTGGGTTCTTTGGAGGATTTGTTGCTTATAGGTCCTCGCAGTTGCAGGGTCTCCCAGAACCCCATTATCTCTCTGAAGCTACTGGCCAAACTACATAGCACAGCCTTGTTTAAGTGAGAAAAATATGAATCTGTGTGTACCAGTAAAGTGTCTTACTTTAAATTATCCTGCCGATGAGTGGCTAGAAGCAACTTCTTACTTTAAGTATTAACGTATTTTATTTATTCATGCTATTTTTTTTAATAGAATATCACAATGCTTAACAATAATGATGTACCCTCCAATAGGTCATCCTATTTGATTCTTAAACAGTCTTGTGGGATGAGTGATATTAATCTCTCCATTTGAGTAACTTGACCAATATTGCTCAGTATGTGACAAAACCAGAAATGAGCCTAAGTATTTTTCTTTCCAGGGCCAATACTCTTTCTGCAGAAGCAAATCTCTCCTAAAACTTCTGTTTGCTGGGTAAATGGCTTTAGTGTTTGCATAAGGGTTTGTCTGATTCTCGAAGGTGCTGAGACAGTATTAAAATTCGAGTTTAATCAATCAACCAATTAGTATTTATTGGATGCCTGGTGGGTGGAAGGATTGCATTTGGTGCTATGGGAAACAAACAACAGGAAAGAATCTAAGTGGTCACCACGTGGTTGTGTGGGGCATCAGTGGGTATTGCACATGAGAAGCGGAGACAGAAACGGGCCTGAGACCAGGGGGAGGCAGCTCCCTGGCCACCCAGGCTGGTCCAGAAACATTTCAGTCTCACAACAGGATTTTCAAGTTCTTGCTTGGAATAGCCCTAAAGTCTCACTATATTTCTGGCATTATTTGATTTAGCTTTTACAACAGTCTGTCCCCATTTTATAGTCAAGTAAACCAAGCACAGAGCAGGGAAATAATTTTCCCCAATATCTACACTTAGCAAGAAGCAGGGATGGGAATCAAATGCAAGTCTTTTGAGTCCAACTGTGAGGTTCCTTCTATGACATTGTTACTAGAGCAATCTCTAGAAAGACTGACAAGCCTTTTACAGTTCCCCCAATGTAGGCCTGAAATCATTTAAACATCTAAAGACCTCAAGACTTTACTTGTTGAGGAATTTAAGAATTTTCATAGGGAAAAATATGTCCCTTTTGAAGGAAAGACTTTTGTTTTCTTCTAAATGAAGCAGTTATGCTGATATTTGTTCAGGTGTGTGCTAAGCAGGATTCAAACTCACATGTTAAAAAGAACAGTTTGGAATTTTGTACAGTTCTTCAGAGACCCTGCTGCCTACCCACAAGTGCTTATCTAAGCACTGCATTGTGTGTGGGGGGGCGATGGGGGGCAGGCACTGTGGAAGGTTGGGGCAGTGTAGACAGCAATTGGCTGGGTTGAAATGGGGTGGCCTGGCAGGGGCAGGCGGGCTTTCCAGGGATCAGGGTCCTCAGGCAGCTTGTCTCATGGGGGAAGCAGGACACTTGCCTTCTTCCTGGGAAATCACCAGCAAGGCCAGGCAGGTGAGCAATTCTGAGCCATTTCAGAAAGGTCAGGTAGCCTTTTCCTGGGTGGTGGCAGGAGCCCAAAGAGTGGCGTCAGGTGTGATTAGCTGTGGGTGTGATTCGCTTGGGCATCAGCAGCTCTCCTTTGATAACAGCAAAACAAGATGGTAAAAGACTTCTTTGCTTTGTGAAAAGGACACGTCAGCACAGCCCCAAAGAATAAGGTGACCACAAAGAAAAGCACGAACAAAACTATCTGCCAGAAGGTATCCAAGGAGAAATGTCAAGTACCTGCTTTTGTTTCCAGATAAAATTTTTAAAAAACTCCTTTTGAAGTGAAAACTTCAAATGCCTAATATATTATCAAAAAATAACCTAAGGATAAGGAGATGCTTCTTACTCAGGGAACTTCCTTGTTAATCAACATTTAATTTCCCTAGTAAGGACAAAAATGATCTCAATTAAAAAACTCGATACATTGTAAACTTCCTTTCAAGTTCAAATTAAAAAATTAAAATCCTTTTTAAAAAATAGCTGAATAGTATGCCATGGTATACACATACCACAGCTTGTTAAGCCATTTCTGGATTGGGGAGCATTTATGCTGTTTCCACATTTTGGCGATTTTAAACTGAGCTGCGATAAATAGTCTAGTGCAAATGTCCTTATGATAAAAGGATTTGTTTATTTTTTTCTGGGAATATGCCTAGTAATGGGATTGCAAGATCAAATGGGAGGTCTAATTTGAGTACTTTGAGGATTCTCCATACTTCCTTCCAAAAAGGTTGTATTAGTTTGCAGTCCCACCAGCAGTGTAAAAGTGTTCCCTTCTCTTCACATACACACCAACATCTGTAGCTTCGAGACTTTGTGCTGTGGACTATTCTCACTGGAGTTAGGTGATATCTCAGGGTGGTTTTGATTTGCATTTCTCTAATGATCAGAGACAATGAGCATTTTTTTCAAATGTTTGTTAGCCATTGGTCTGTCTTCGTCAGAGAAGGTTCTGTTCATATCTCTTGCCCAGAGGTAGATGGGATTGTTTACTTTTTCCATTGATTAACTTGAATCCTTTATAGATTGTAGTTATCAATCCTTTGTCAGATTGATACCCTGAAAATATCTTTTCCCATTCTGAAGGTTGTCTTTTTGCTTTACTTGTGTCCCTAGCTGTGCAGAAGCTTCTCAACTTAATTAAGTCCCATTCGTTAAGTTTTGTTGTTGTTGCAATGACTGCTAAAGTCTTTGTCATAAAATCTTTCCCCAGTCTAACATCATCAAGAGTTTTCCCCATACTTTCTTCTAAGATTTTTATCATTGCATGTCTTAGATTTAAGTCTCTTATCCATCTTGAGTCAATTTTTGTAACGGGTGAAAGGTGGGGGTCGAGTTTCAGTCTTTTCATGTGGTTATCAGTTCTCCCATCACCATTTGTTGAATAGGGATTATTTTCCCACTGTATACTTTTGTTTGGTTTATCAAAGATTAGATGAGAAGTAAGACTGGTTTTGTATTAACCTGGATGGAGGTGGAACACATTCTTCTTAGTAAAGCATCTCAAGAATGCAGAAGCAAGAATCCAATGTACTCAATTCTAATATGAAGGCAGTAGATGATCGAATACAAAGGGTAGGATAGGGGAATGTGGGGTGGGGAGAAGGGAGGAGGGAGGAGGGAGGAGGATGGGGGATCACAGTGTATAGCACCCTTCTTGGGGGTGGGACACAATTACAAGAGGGACTTTACCTAATAACTGCAATCAATGTAACCTAATTCTCTGTACCCTCAATGAATCCCAAACAATAAAAAAAAATTGAAATCCTGTAATACCTAGTACAGAGGTATGTATATAATAAGCACTCAACAGATCTTTATTGGTAAATTGTAGTTTTTTCTATCTTGTTCTTTGCATTCTCATAGTGTGTCTGTGTTTAGTCTGGTGTTAATTTTATTAAATTCTAGTTCGTAGAAAGCTATTAATCCATAATGTAATTTAATTAATAGCAATATTCACCAGAGTGCCTCATACTTGCAACATTATGGTTGAGTGGACATAATACAAAATGCACAGTTTGCAAATAAGAATATTCCAAAACCCGTTAAACTAAGAACCAGTTTTCCCTCTGGGTCACTGATCATGCCAAGCTCTGTTCATTGTTATCATTATAAAATATATATGGATTGCTACTCTCTATCTTTTCCTGTTCTACCCTGTTTTGTTAGCTTAGATAATATGAAAGTACCTCCACTCCAAAACTATTTGGGCATTAAATATAAATATATGGTAGGAATTTTGATTGTCTTAAAGGTAGAGTTATAAGTATTAAAGGCTCATAAACAGTAAACCTCTAAAAATAATCAATTAATGAAATTGTGCATTTAGAAGGAACTCTAGTAAATATGACAACTATGCAACTCCTTTGTTTATAGATGTGAAATCTGAGGTCAGAAACAGCGATTTCTAAACAGTGGTTTGTTCAAGCTCACTCAGTTTGTGGCAGGTGTATGGTAATGCCCCCAGAGTCCCAGGACTCTGTTTTTCATGCTCTGTTCTTCAGACAGGACTTGACAGCTGGTTCTTCAAACCATCACCTGTGTTCACAAGGCTTTGGAGCAGCCATTGTTCCTTCTTCCTGTGAGGAAAAGAGATGAATGAGTTGGTTGATCAAGTCCTTTCTGGCATAATGTGCTGAATCCAGTTAAAAGATCTCTGAGCAAAGAGAGATTTTCCTCACCAGCAAGTGGGCAATGCTCCACTTATGAGCAGGCACCACAAGGTTATAAGAGAATTAGAACCAATGGTAAACTTTAACCAACATATAGACGTTTAGATTACTTCCAGGTGAAGTTACTTGAGCAGTACTTGAGTATTGCTTTAGTGCCCTTACAGCCACCAGGAAAGGACATGACTCTCTTCCCAGTTTGCATCATCTGCTCTGTCCTAGACCATGACTCTATTTTGATTAGACTGCATTTGACTTTCAATTTTTCTTATTTTCATGTTCAAGTATTCTTTTACCTTCTCCTCCTTGGAGTGATTTACCTCTCCATTTTGATATGAGCAGCATGTTATCATATGCTCTCTGTTTTTCCCTAGTGTTCTGCATTTTCTTGAACAAAAAAATAAAAACAAGATAAACAACCTGCCAACATTCAGGGAAATGACAAAAAAATGCTCCTAGGAGAATATTTTCCCTCTGTTTTTCTATTATTTTCATTCCTTATTCCACATTCACTGTCTAACCAATGTGGCCTGCCCTTCTTTTTATAGGGAGCTCACCTACTGTCTCCACTTGACCTTACACCTTGGATTACCTTCAAATCCAGATCATATCTTCTGCCTGTCAGCAATCTTCATCGGCTTCAGACTCACAGTCTACAAAATTAATTCTTCATCTCTTCAATCCCCCCTAATCTTTTGTCGGGTACCTATGCTTCTATTATCTCTGTCTTTTGCTACTCATTAGCTCTGCCTTCCAAATAATACTACAAGAAAACAAATCTCTTTTTTGTTTTCTTGTTTTGACTACTTTCATTCATCTCTTCTTTTCTCGAGTTGCGTACTAGCATGCTAGCTGCCTTGTTTGCTTCTATTGTTGCCCCTGAAGTCCATCTCCCACACTGCTTAAAGTGTGGATCTTTCCAAAGACAAAAATCTTACTCTGTCACCTCCATATTTACAATTCTCAGTGACCCTCATCTTTTGATTTGGATGAAGTCAAAATTATTTTCTGGGGTGTGATTATTCTGTTTTGTAGCTAAGAGAATATGTAAAGACTCAACTTTACCTAAAATTCAGGGCTGGTTGTTTGATTACAGGAATGGGCTGAATCTGCTGCCAAGAATAGAAAGTCCCCCATAGGCTTTTCCTGTGGTGTGTTTGTTCTGCTTTGTAGCTAAGAGAATATGTAAAGGCTCAAATTTACATAAAATTCAGGGTGGTTGTTTGGTTAGAGGAATGGGCTGAATCTGCTGCCAAGAACAGAAAGTACCCCATAGGCTTTTCCTGTTCCCCTTCCTCATGGGCTACTCCCTGAAGTAAGCTAAGCAGGGTTAGAGTTATAACCCTATATGCAGGGACAGAATGCCATTAAGATGATCTGTGCCTAGCTGTATTGAAACTTGTATGAAGAAGTTGAAACTTGTATGATTTATGAATAAATAGTGCCATTCTTTTGTCTTATTATTATTTTTGTAGTCTAAGTGAAGACTTTGACTGTAACAGGTTGGCTAATCAGAGGATCTACCTCACACTTCCACTTTAAGCAAGCTCAAACTCTGTCCATATATAATGTGTTTTTAATGATTAAGATAACATTTGAAGCTCACCCAAAATAAATACTTTTCCTATCAGTAAATGTTTTAGAATACTGCTACTGTATAACTTGTATTATTTGCTTTACTGAAATTTCTCTAGAGCTGACCACTAGGGTGTGAACTGAAGACCAGATCAAAGGGAACTTTCATGTCTACTGACAACTTCTTTGTCACTCTGTCCCTTTATATTTTAAAGTCAGATTTCCTGAGCTATAACAATTTATGTACTATACAGTAAAATTAACCTTTTTGGGTATACAACTTTGTGACTTTTTTTTCTTTTTATTAAATCATGGCTGTGTACATTAGTGCAATCAAGGGGTACAATGTGCTGGCTTCATGTACAATCTGAAATGTTTTCATCAAACTGTTTAACATACCCTTCATGGCATTTTCTTAGTTATTATATGAAGACATTTGTATTCTGCATTTAGTAAGTTTCACCTGTACTCTTCGAAGATGCACCATAGGTATGGCCCCACCAATTACCCTCCATCCACCCCAACCTCCACCTCTCCTCCCTTCCTATATTCTTCTGCTATAGTTGGGTTATAGCCTTCATATGAAACCTTTAAATTAGCTTCATAGTAGGGCTGAGTACATTGGATACTTTTTCTTCCATTCTTGAGATACTTTGCTAAGAAGAATATGTTCCCGCTCCATCCAGCATGTAAGCAACTTTGAAAAGAATTCATTTATTTATACTTAATAGCCTTAATTTTTAACCATTTATG
>CAUYRH010050552.1:0-20827 GCA_963574655.1 Perodicticus potto | reverse complement strand
GAATCCAGCCCGGGCCCGCCAAACAACAATGACGGCTGCAACCAAAAAATGGCCGGGCATTGTGGCGGGTGCCTGTAGTCCCAGCTACTTGGGAGGTGGTGGCAGGAGACTCACTTGAGCCCAGGAATTGGAGGTTGCTGTGAGCTGTGATGCCACGGTACTCTATCCAGGGTGACAGCTTGAGTCTCTGTCTCAAAAAAAAAAAAAAAAAAGCCTGGAAAGCAGTTGTTTCTCCTCTTTTGTTATAGTTTCCTTTCCTTGAAACAATGAACATAAAAAAGACTACCAGGATTGGGGGGGAGGGGGGTGAGAGGGGTAAGAGGAAGATCCAGGTGTCCACAGGAAGTAACAGGAATGAAAACAACAAAAGTGAAAATGACTGTTTCGTATTGGTAAATATCTAACAGCCTACTTTCAAAAAAAAAAAAAAAAGGCAAAATCCTTGATTAATAGTGTTTGCTGCTTTATGTGGTATAAATACTCCTACCGTGGTTTAATAATAGGGTATCAGCATACTACGATTCTTAGTACTTTGATTGCAATTATTAATTTTGTGTAAGCATTTCCTGACACTGAGGAGAGGGAGTTTCTCTCCATCAGGGTGTTGATTGGGTCATCAGCATCGTTGGTGTTCAGGATGTCTCTGAGCTCTACCTCACACCCTTTCTCACTCACCTGCCACACAGCCTCTTGCATCAGGGTCCTGCCACATGTCTTGTCTTCTGATTTACATCCAGGACCCTATTTGGGCTAATATGGGTGTGTGTGTGGGGGGGCGTCGTTTATATCCACCATGGCAACTAGTTACTGATGGGAAACAAGGTGATTGATTATCATCTCGTTTACCACCAGCCCTGATTTCCCGCAGCTGTATCCAGCTCCATCATGGAGTGTTGTATTAATTCCTGCTCCACACCTGTTACATTCTCTGTTCCCTTTGCCTCTGACCTCTGAGAGAGCCTCCCCATAAATTACCTGTACCCGAACTCTGTCTCAGGCTCTGCTTTTAAAAGGAACACCCAGTTGACTACACTCTAAATGAGGCAAATGAAGGAAACTCTTCTCTCTAACATGAAAATACATTTAAAAAAACTAGATAATAGGTGCTGGGCACAGTGGCTCACACCTGTAATCCTACACTTGGGAGGCCAAAGTGGGTGGATTGCCTGAACTCATGAGTTCGAGACCAGCTGAGTCAGAGTGAGACTCTGTCTCTAAAAAATAGCTGAGTGTTGTGGCAGGTGCCTATAGTCCCAGATACATGGGAGGCTGAGGCAAGAGAATTGCTTAAGTCCAAGAGTTTGAGGTTGTTGTGAGCTATGACTACATAGCACTCTGTGGAGGGTGACAAAATGAGACCTTGTCTCAGAAAAAAAAAACCTAGATAATATTTTTAAAAAATATTCTGACCCTACGCCACTAAACTAGAAGAGCTCATGTTATTTGAGATACCTATAGTAATTTGGAGCATGCACATGTAATTTTTGGTTAAGAAGAAAGATTATGATATTTGGACTAGAAATTTAGAAACTGTAGGAACAAAATAGGCCAAAAAGTAGTTTAGGCACTCTTTGCAAAGGGGGAAAATACTTTTGTCTCTCCATAGTACTTAAGACTTCAAATGATCCAGAAATAGGTGTTCACTTGAGATCACCTATGATATTCTGGTTTTACGAATGTATATTAAAAAGACTTGACTGATTTTATTACATTTTTCAAGTTGAGTTTAATAAGATCTCTCATCTCATGCGATCTTCTTACAAAGTGAGTTTGATATTCCTGCCATCAGAAAGTGGTGCCCTAGGCCGTGTGGGCTGCTCTAACAAATGTCACAAACCGAGTGGTGTCTGAACCACATATGTTTATTTCATAGTCTGAAGGCAGAGGAGTCTAGTATGAAGGCACTGGCAAATGCAGTGTCTGGTGAGGGCTTGTTTCTTGATTTGTAGATGAGCACCTTCTCATTGTGTCTTCACATGGTGGAAAAGGCAAGCTAGCTCTTTTTTTTGAGACAGAGTCTCACTTGGTCACCCTCAGTAGAGTGCTGTGGCATCATAACTCACAGCAACTTCAAACTCTTGGGTTCAAGCAATTCTCTTGCCTCAGCCTTCCTAGTAGCTGGGACTACAGGTGCCCTATGTAATGCCTAGCTATTTTTGTTGTTGTTGTTTTTTTTTTTTACCAGAGCTGGGCCAGGTTCAAACCCACCAGCCCTGGAGCATGTGGCCGGTGCCCTAACCTCTGAGCTAAGGGGGCCCAGCCTGGAACTTCTTTTTTAAGGGTACTAGTTTTGAGCCCTCATTGTCAAAAACCTTCCTTCCCAACATCATCGCATTGGTAATTAGCTTTCAATTACAAATTTCAGGGGACACAAACGTTCACACATAGCAAGTGGGGTCTGGGCTTCCTCCCCTTTAATTTGGGCAGGCTTCTGACTATGTTGTAAGAAATTTTATGTATTTCTGAGGCCGTTTTATAAAAGGCCATGTAGGTTCTAACCGGTTCTTTTAGGACACTTTGTGAGACTCCTAACCCATCATTTGTGCAGTCCAAGCTGTTATGACAGAGTCCAGTTTGGTCCATGTGGAAAGAGAATGTGGAAGGGTCCTGAAACTACTTAGAAAGTGAGGAAGAGAGAGAGAGAGAGAGAGAGAGCTGCAATCCAGCTCCAAGCTGCTCTAGCTACTTGCTTTTTCAGAGACTTCAAACCAGAAATACCAGCCAAGCCCTTCCTGAATTTTTGTCCATAGAAACTGTGAAACATTGTGAAGTGTTCTATGATATTACATTTTAGGTTACCTATTATAAACAGTAGTAACTAGAACAAAAGAATTATTTATGGCTTGGCACCTATGGCTTAATGGGCCAAGGCGCCAGCCACATACACCTGAGCTGGTGGGTTCGAATCCAGCCCGGGCCCGCCAAACAATAATGATGGCTGCAACCAAAAAATGGCCGGGTGTTGTGGTGGGTGCCTGTAGTCCCAGCTACTTGGGAGGCGGAGGCAGGAGACTCGCTTGAGCCCAGGCGTTGGAGGTTGCTGTGAGCTGTGATGCCACGGCACTCTATCCAGGATGACAGCTTGAGGCTCTGTCTCAAAAACAAAAAAAAAAGAAAAGAATTATTTAATTCATGTACCCTTATGCTGGTGGGCAGTCAGCCTTTTTGTCTATTGTGATAATAAAGGCAGGCTTAACGTTTAGTATGGGGAGCCATTAATTACCGTGTGTGTGTGTGTGTGTGTGTGTGTGTGTATGTTTTAATTTTAGGGATGATAATAGCTGCTCTTGGCAACTGAAGCAACTAAGTAGTAGATAAGCATGTTAAGCTGAAAGTGAATTTTACCTGTATTTTTAAAAAGCAGAGGTACTTCTTTTACTTTAAAAATTTTATGTAATTAAAAACATATTAGAAAACATGAAATAATAGTACAAATTCCATATAGCATTCACGCGGAGTGTGAATTGTTGACATGATGAAGGCACATGCAGTGAGAATAAGATGGAGCCTGTCAGGCTAGAGCCCACATGACACAGCCGGTCTGGTCGGTTTAGGGCCTGCCTGACTTTCCCTCACTGTCTCCCATCCTTACTGTTTTGTAAACTTAGCTCCCACCCTAAAGATGCCTATCTTGAGTAGTTTCAGTGGATTGATTTAGGAGATTAACTCTTCATTTGGAATGTTGTAATAGGTCCCTGTGTTATACTGATCATTACTTGGAATAAGGGTTGCTGTGGTCTTTGCCTTGAACTTGTATGTATAAAACTGTGATTTTAGAAAGGATAGAACAAAACGGTCTTGGAGAGCTACTCTCCTGTTCTCCAGAATCCTGGCCTTCTGACAAATAGTTTGGTGGGCTTGTCCCTGTCTCTGCATATTGGCTGACAATGACAGGCAGCTGGGCCCTCTTCGTCCAGTAAAGTTCTGCCCTATTTGTTTAGTTACGCTCTCACTCTGTGCACACACTCACACTGCCAGCACACTTGTTTTCCAAACCACTGAGAGTAAATTGCAAAATTATTTCTACTTTTCGCTAAACATTCGGTGTATATTTCCTAAGGTCAAGGCCATTCAATAACCACAATATATTATTAAATTCAAGAAGGTTAATGTTGATAGAATACTAAAATCCAATCAATGGATTTTATCTAAATTTCTCTAATCAATCATGCCCTTTATACTATTTTTTTTCGGGTACAGGCTCCAAATGCAATGAGATTCACACATTGAATTCATTTTTCACATCCCCATCATTCTCAGGAAAGAAATTATTTTTTTTAATTAGCTTTCTAGAAAAGTCTTACACTCTCTTCAATGTTACTATCAAAGAGATTGAAGCTGATCTAGTCTTCTGACACTTTTGCAAGACTGCTTTGCAGATTGCCGTCCAGTACGGTCCATATCTCTGGTTTTAAAAAGTTAGAAGATTGGCTCAGAGCCCATAGGTCAGTGGTTAGGGTGCTGGCCACATGCACCGGGGTTGGTGGGCTCAAACCTGGCCAGGGCCTGCTAACCAACAATGACAACAACAACAACAAAATAGCCGAGCATTGTGGCTGACACCTGTAGTCCCAGCTACTGGGAGGCTGAGGCAAGAGAATCACTTAAGCCCAAGAGTTGGAGGTTGCTGTGAGCTGTGATGCCCCAGCACTTTACTGAGGGTGACATAGTAAGACTCTGTCTCCAAAAAAAAAAAAAAAAAAAGAACATATAGCTTATGCTAAATGTTTCATGTGTACATACACTGTTGATCATTATCATATGCAAATTCCATGTTTGCAAACTGAACAGCTCACTAAAATGTATTTTTAGCCCCTCACATGCACCTCACAGTCTGTGTGCACAGGCACACAGTGGACAGAATTTTGACTGATCAGCGCACATATTTCCACCGGAGGCTGAGCAGGTTCTATTCTGCCTTCCTGTTTCAGCTCTCATAGTAAAAACAAATACCTTTTTCATGGTCTATTTAAGGTCATCATTTTCCCATTTTTACGCTTTTTTTTTTTTTTTTTTTGGCAATTTTGCTGATTGGAATGGATCCCAGCATGGTGCTGAGATGTTGCCCAGTGAGCCTAAGTGGTGTGCCTTGTGGAGAACACACATGTGTTAGGGAAGCTTCTTTCAGGACTGAATTATAGTGCTGCAGGCCATGAGCTTATTGTTCATGAATCAGCAATATATGTTAAATAAGGTCTCATTAAACCGAAACACTCATAAAATAAAGTCATGCATTGATTGTTTGATGAAGATGCTGGAACCAGAGGCTCTAAGGAACTTAACCTTGTATTTCCCTAATTAGCAATAATTCAGTGTTCACTGATTCAGTCTTTACAGTGACTTTATAAAGCATAACTACTGTAAATAATATGAATCAGGTGTTTATCAACAGAACCCCTACAAGTTGACCTTCTGAGGGGCTATAACAAACTGGTTAACATACGGAGGTGGTCAACATAAGGAACTAGGCCTACGGTGCTGATATGTACAAGTGGTGTTTATCTGGCCTATGAAAATTAGGTCAACTTAAGGACACGATCAGTGTAGGGAGGTGATCAATCGTGGAGGTTCTACTATATGTTGTATAGTAAAGGATGAAATGCAAAAAAAGATGAAAGAAAAGTTGAAAAGTTACTGAAACACTAATAACTTGTTCAAGAAACCCCAAAGATTTGGCAGTCTGAGACTGAGAGATATGTGTGGGGATGGAGCTTTCTTATTTGTATACAAGAAGCTAACCACAGTTATTTCTCTTGTAGTATATTTAGTAAACAAAAAAACCCAAAATGCACCACTCTAAGATAAACGAGAAAGGAAGACTTAATATTTAAGACTATTACAGCAGGGGAGAGAAGCCAGCACCCAACTCAGCTGCCACAAAGGGCGAGAGCTGAAATGAGAAGGTGCAGGCTGCCTGCGTTTGCTAACTGGCTTTTCCCAAAGGAAAAGGAAACGTCATGATAGGAAGTGAAAGCACATGGAGTGGGAATGAGATGGAACCTGTCAGGCCAGGGTGGTCATATGCAGCTGGTCTGGTGGGTTTAGATTCTACCTGACCTTCACCCCCTGTCTCTCATTCTTACTGTTTTGTAAATTTAACTCCCACCCTAAAGATGCCTATCTTAAATATTTTAAGTAGATTGATATAAGAAATTAACTTTTAAATTGAAATGTTGTAATGGGTCATAAGTAAGGGAGATTATTATTTATTACAGGTCATAGGTTATACTGATTATTGTTAAGATAAAAATTTAGCTTGATTTTTATAGTAAACTTTTGTATATAAAACTATAATTTAAAAAATTAAAAAACAGAACAGTCTTAAAAAAGCTATTCTCACTGTTCTCCCAAATCCCAGCCTTCTGACAAAGTTTAATAGACCTATTCCCTTCTCTGCATACTGGCAGACAGTAACACGCAGCCAGACCCTCTTCATCAGTAACAGAAGTAACTTTACAACTTTGAGCATAGCTGAAGTCTCCTATCCTCCCACAGAGACTAGGAGACAGGGGCATGATCTTCCTCCATGATTACCATGATTATGATTTCCAAGGAATGGCCCCTAGGCTGTAGAGAAAGACATTCCCTGGGTCTTCAAACTGCCAAGAGGCTTTAAGGGAGATTCATGTACATTTCAAGGGGGCAGAGAAACAATTTCCAATTACAAGTTTTCTAAAGTGAATGCTGTAAGAAAAGAGAAATCAGGAATCTATAGTCAGAAAGAAACCTGTCTGAAGTTTAGTCAAGCAGAGGAAACTGAAGTCTTCCATGTATACATACATCCTTCAAATGTATGTACGTAAATATATTTATCACAGGAATTTGACTTTATGCATTTGTGCAGCTGGTAAAGAAGTGGATCTTTAGGGGCTGAAAAATCGTTACTGAGAGTTCACAAGTACTTGAGCACCACATTAATTGTGAAATGATCAAATAATCCCACTTGCATGTTCTGTGATCATGCTTCTGTGATCAATAAAATACAAATTATTTTGTTGAATGAGTTGAATAACATCTTTTTGTCATCCTTCATTTTATCAATCAATGAATATTAAAGTATAACATTACCATGTACAAGACACTCAATTGATTTTTCTTTAAAAAGAGGTCCTTATGCACCAAGAATTATTGGCATTATTAAGTAGTTAATGAACTATCTCCATTAAACGAGTCATGGTCTATATTTTATTTCCCAACTCCTTCATCAAAAAGCAGCATTCTCCTTGAGTTGAAATATTATAATTCTATGGAAAAATATTTTTCAAAAAATTTTTTGAGGCTGGGCTCAGTGGCTCATACCTGTAATCCTAGCACTCTGGGAAGCCCCAACAAAGATGGATAGCCTGAGCTCAGGATTTGGAGACTAGCCTGAGCAAGAGAGAGACCCCATCTCTTAAAACAACAACAACAAAATAGCCAGGTGTTCTGGTAGGCACCTATAGTCCAAGCTACTCAGGAAACTGAGGCCAGAGAATCACCTGAGCCCAAGAATTTGAAGTTGCTGTGAGCTATCATGCCATCGCACTCAACCTAAGGGGACTGAGACTCCTGTCTCAAAAAAAAAAATTCTTTTTTTTGACAAGTGATAAACTTAGTAAAGTTTTTTATTTTTTTTAGATAGATTCTCACTATCTCACCCTCAGTAGAGTGCTGTGGCATCACAACTCACAGCAACCTCAAACTCTTGGGCTTAAGGTACTTTTCTGCCTCAACTTCCCAAGTAGCTGAGACTACAGGCTCCTGCCACAACATCCAGCTGCTTTTTGTTGTTGTTGTTGTTGTTTGGCAGGCCCAGGTGGGTTTGAACCAGCCAGCCCCAGTGTATGTGACCAGCGCCCTAGCCACTGAGCTACAGGCGTTGAGTGAGTTCTTAGTAAAGATTTTTTTTAAAAAAACTTAAGAGTATAAAAAAAAAGAAAAAAAACCCCTAGATTATGAAATGTGTTTAAATGTTAAGAACGCTTATGCTATAATAAAAGGCTGGGGCATAAAAGCTTGACGTAAGCCCAGTTTTACATACTGTATATTTTCCTAACATAATTTTCAGACTTCAAATCCAACGTCACATAGTCAAATAAGTGCAAGAATGTTTGCAAAACTTTGTCAAGAATAAGGTAACCTGTATGTCCAGTTTAAAAGTAGAAGAGCTATTTTAAACTAAGCTGAGTGTCACAAAGCTCAAGACTTTGATTTCCTTTCATGTCCTTTCATGTCACTAAGTAGCATCGTCCAATAGTAAAGGGTAAAATGTAGGAAAATGGAAAAGCAAAGTTAAAAAGTTACCCAAAACATCAACAACTCTTTCAAGAAACCTCCAAATGCAGTAGTTTTGTATGAAGCCTGGTCGTCTTTCAAGCTGCCTGTGGCTACTACAGCTTTCTTCTTTGGAACACAAGGACCCTCACTGGATCCAGCTATTTTTATTGTGGTGGTGGTTCTTTTGTTCTTACAGGAAAGAAAAATGTTCTTAAGTAGTGTAAATAAGCTATACGTTCTAATGGATGAAAATGAAGCTTTTGAAACCATAATCCTTTGAGATGGTGCCCTGAGGCCTATCTTTGACATTCTCTAAAAATACACTAGTTTTCCCTTACAAAAATTTTCATACACAAAAACTTTCTCTCTCTCACTCACAGACACACACTTTTCAACAATGGCTAGATTAACATAAAACTTTTTCTTCAGATACTTATAAAAATGTAAAAACGTTGGAAAGTATATTTTAAACAAATATTTAATGAAACCAAAATATCAGCCTTTAAAGTGCTTATGAAATTCAAATATGTTTAACTGGACTGGAAATATAGGAACAATATATATATTCTTCAAATCCGTGGGACAGGAACAAAACTGAACCGTTGGCATCTTTTGTGATGCAAATCAGTAACTCATTTGAAATTCCTATTTCTATATTTAATTGAAAGTGTATCCTCAAAGTATGCTGGGGTTTACGGGATTGTTTGACTAAGGTGCTTCCTCCTTAGAGGGAGCCTAATCTTCCTAGGAGATCCTTTAGGGGAAAGCAGGTATTGAACATGGAGAAGATGTGCAATTTTTTCCCCCAATAAAGTAATTACACATATTAATAGTAATCATAGTAACAACTGCTACTATGTTTCCTCAATTGGAAAACCTTTTCAATCACCTATATCCATCCCGGTGACTGACTATCATTTTTTGATATAGGTGACTGACTATCATTTTTTATTGAAATTTAGGAGGTGGCTAATACAATATACAATACATACATCTAAATGAAATCAATGTTCCTAAAAGGCCAACTCGTTTTTTTACTACTGCTCCAATTAAAGTACAGCAGTAAAAAGCAGAATTGACATTGATTTTTTTTCTTTCTCTTTTTTTGAAAATAGACTTTTTTCCCTTGATAAGAAATGGAAAAAAGAAAAAAACTGCATTCTGCAGGATTACTTTTCTTTGTGCAATGCAAGGTTATTGGTGATGCAATCCTCACAATCTACTTGACAATGAGGAAAGTTTAGTATCAATTAAATCATTACTATACTACTTCCCTTCACTTATTTGCATTCAACTTAGTTTAAAATACCAAAGGAAATACCAAAAGAAAAATACAAAGGCAGGAATCTGGGTTTGTCAACTGCATAGGATACCACATTCAAAGATAAATAGTGATTTTTCGACATGGTGGGGGAAGAGAGTGCCCCAAATTATATCCTGGATGAGGAATGAAATACACAAAGCTATTATAGATTTTAAAAGAGGCTGTAAGTAACAAAAAGGGAAATGCTGATTATTTTATATATCACATCAAAATTTAGCTTTATAAAATTCAAAAATTTTAAATTTATTAACGTTTAATTAATCTAAAAATTAAAATTATAATTTTGCCAGAAGACGTGGCCCAATGGCGAGAACGACCACCCAAACACCATGTTTAAAAGAGGAAGGGCTTTATTTCAGCCAGGGCAGACCCAGTCCCAAAATGGCCACGCTCTCTGACTGGCTCAGTTCTCTCCTTTTCATCCCCAGCCAGAAAGTTTGACCCACAGATACCTTTCTTATTGGTCAGTTTGAATCAAACTAGAGAAGCCAGGTCCTGCTTTTATAAAAGCAGAAGCAAGTGTTAGTTTCCAGGTCCCAGGAACTTAAATTTCTACAAATTCTTAAGAGCTAAGTCCATGGGGAGGACCTCGCAGGTGTATCCTGGGGTCTCCTTGAGAAGACCTCTGTTCCTTTAGACCTCACTTTTCCCAGGTATCTTCTCTTGCTAAAGTGGATATTGTGGTTTTCTTTTCCAGCGGTTGTATACAAATGTGTTTGTTTATAACAGGATTCTACAGGGACAAGGGAAGAGAAATGACTCATTAAAGATGTTTGATTTTGTCAGCAAGATTCAACTGGAAGCTTCTCTCCCTGATACATGTATTATGCCATATGGGTGTACACCTTGAGCGCCATTTCCTGTTATTCTTTATTCCTGTAAAACATATGGAGGGGAGTTATAGGGAATATGATACGTATCTCTCATTACAGGCTATGACAGAAAAAGCCATCTAAACCCTCTGTCCCGTTTCCACAATCTCTGTTTGCATATATCAACAAGACATAGGATTCTTTGTGAAAATCTCCAGTGTGTTCGGAAATGTTTCACAGTCATGTAGCCTTCTGCACTTTCCTTATTTACTATTTGCTCCAAAGTAAGGAATCTTTTCTGCTAAACAGCAATAGCCATTAGGCCAGTGAGGATCTCTCTAGATCAGTGGTTCTCAACCTCTCAACCTTCCTAAAGCCTCAACCCTTTAATACGGTTCCTCATGTTGTGGTGACCCCCAACTATAAAATTATTTTCGTTGCTACTTCATAACTGTAATTTTGCTACTGTTATGGATCGTAATGTAAATATCTGATATGCAGGATGGTCTTAGGCGACCCCTGTGAAAAGGTCATTCGACCCCCAAAGGGGTCGCGACCCACAGGTTGAAAACTGCTGCTCTGGAGTTTTTCATCTCAGTGAGTTACACCTGGACCCTGGGAAAGTGAACAGGGACTAAGGGAGGGGTGTTTACAACCCCAGGTTGCGGGGTCACATGAGGTACCACACGCACCACTGACCACCATTTCCCTTGAAGAGACACACCACGCATTCCCTTCTGTCATTGTGAGAAACTTCCATTTGTAGTCACTTCTCAAAAAGAAATTCCGTCTGCATCTAGAATACACACATTACCCAGATGAGTTTGAAATTGGATCTTGTTTAGACAATCAAAACATTGTGGGTGATTCACTACCCATCACTTAACTGAAAAAGCGAAGGCACAAGTAACCATACTTCACACACAATTATCTCAAAAAGCAGAATTTCACTGATTTGAAAGTCATTTCTAGAAACCAGCAGCATCGCAGAATTATCTTCTCCTCATTCCCCCACCACCTGGGAGGTACGTAGGTAACATTTGACGATGCAAATGGCTTTTACATCATTGAGTGCCAATGAAGCACTTCATATCTAATCTTGGAGCAGGCACCTCGAGATTTTATTTTTTTGTGATATAAGTTAAGATGAGAAGGAAGATTCACTGTTTTATGCATAAATGTAATAGTTACATTCATAAGAACTGATATGCTCTTTAAAAAATTGATTCATTTATGAAAAATACAAAAATACACACAACTTAAAATCTATGCTCTTAGAGGTAAGGGTGGTAATAACCCTCATCATGGGTATGAGGGATAGTGGCAAGAAAAGATTAAGTAAGATTCTGTTTCTTGATCCGGGCACTACTCATGGATCTTTGTGAAGATTCAGCAGCCTCTATACTTCTCACATGCAATTTTGGAAACTTTCTATTCAATCCCAAGAGCAGAAAGTTTGCAGTCATGTTCAAGCAGTGCTGCTCACTTCTAGATCTGATTTTGTGCCCTGACTGATGATCCTTAGTATTTTTACAAAACCTTTTATTTTGAAATAATTATAAATTCACAGCATGTTGGAAGGATGGCACGGGGAGGTTCCATTTAGACTTCACCCAGTTTTTCTGGGTGGTTACATTTTATGTAATTATATTGCCAGAGCAAAACCAGGAAATGGGCGTTGGTACAATGTTCATGTTCTATGTCATTTTAACCTTATGTGTACATACCCCTAAGGGCCACCTCACAGATACCTAACTATTATACTACCAAAATGATCTCCCTTGCGCTATACATTTATAGTCATACTTAACCCCCCTTCCTACTATTCCTAACCCTCCTGGTAGCCACTAATCTGTTTTCCATCTCTATAATTTTGCCTTTCTGAGAATGTTATATAAATGGAATTATACGACGTGTAACTTTTTTTTTCTTTAGTGTAATCCATTTGAGAACCAGCCAAGGTGGTGCTTGTGTTAATAGCTCACTCCTTTTTATTGCTGGGGAATATTCCACAGTATGAGGTGCTATAGTTGTTTGACCATTTACTTGTGGAGGGACATTTTGATTGCTTCTGATTTTTGGACAACTGCTATGAACACTCAATTACATGTTTTTTGTGCAGACACATGTTTTCATTTCTCTGGGATAAGTGCCCAGGAATGCAATTTCTGGTTTGCACTATAAATATATCTTTAGTTCAGTTTAGTTTTTTTTTTTTTTAAGAAATTAACCAAGCACTTGTTCAGAGTGACTGTACGCTATTTCATTCCCACCAGCAATGTATGAGAAATACAGTTTCCACATCCATGCCAGCGTTATGTATAGTCTTATTTTTTAATTTTAGTTGTTCTAATAGGTGTGTAGTGTAGTATGTTGTCACAGTCTTAATTTGCATTTCCCTGATAGCTATGATATTGAACAATGTTTTTGTGTTTATTTGCCATTTGTAAATCCTCTGCGGGGAAATCGCTCTTCATGTTTTCCCCCTCATTTTGTTTCCTTTACTTTTGTTATTTTTGCCTAATTAATGCCCTCAAGACTTTTAGCATCTTTTAAAATAAAAGTATCTTTCCTATTTCAGTATCGACAGGTTGCCATTTCTGCTAGTGGCGAGCAGCTCTTCCCACGTGTTTTCCGAGCACTCTCCTTTCTCACCTCCTTGACGAGACTTACCTTTGTTGCTGTTCCATCTGGAAAGCCATTTCCTAGGCTCTTTGCCTCCCTGTACTATGGTTACTGACAGAAAGTTAGAGCTTCTACTAAGAGTCAGATCAAATGACAGGTCTTCCAGGAACCCTTGACTTTTCCTACCAAATATACATAACCACTAGTCCTTCAGACTGGCACAATGCTTTTAAAATAGTTCCCAGTGGCACTCTGGTAGATGCTGTTGTGTCCTGCCCGTGGGACACTTGGCATTTCTCTGCACACTGGCCTGACTTCTGTGCCAGCAATCACTCCTCCTTGTTTGAAGCTTTCTGTGGCTTCCAGAGGTTACTCTGCCTGGGCAGAAGGGCTAGGAGTAGCCCTCAACCTATGGTGAATAAACACTCCAGGGTCCTTACCCCTCCTGTGGGATAACTGTTTGCCCAGAGTTCCCAAGTGGGAGTAAGCCACAGTCGCCCACAGGGGTAACTGGCTTACTTCTCTTCCTTGGCTCACTTTCTTACTAATATTTCCTGAAGTCTCCTTCTGAATATACTCAAATACCTTAGTTCTGAAGAACCCTGAAGTGTGTAGCGAGTATTCCCTGCTACCAGGATGAATCATAACCCACACACCTATGGTCTTTCCTACTCCACAGAAAGCTCTTTGCAGTCAGGGAACTCAAAAGAGAGAAAGCAAACCAAGAGGATGTCCCAGCTGAGCGCAGAGCAGGTGCACAGGTCATGGAGCCAACACATTCCTGATGTATTCAAGGCAACACAGGGGACCAGCAGGGCCTGGGGAAAGTGAATAACAGTGAGAATGACTGTGCTGGAGATGAGGTCATGGGAGACAGTTCCATCTTTCCCCTTCTTCAATAGGGAGGCAGGATGGAGAAGAGAAAAGGTGAACTGAAGAATTTTATGGCTTAATGACTGTGGAACTGTAATATTTTTCATTAATGTCACCAATGTCTAAATGGATCGTAAATAGTCTAGTAATGCACACAGGCCATTTCTCCTGATATTTTAATGCTATTAACATAATAGTCAAGCTCATTAGCAACCTTAGGGTTTTTCTGTTAAATAGAAAATTGGATATATGAACAAGGTTCCAGGTTATATATTTTATTGATTAAACAGATAGAAAAGTGGCATCTATTGTTGAGTTAAGCAGTATGAAAGGGTCAAAATGAGAGTCTGTGAACTGGACTGAGAAACTACCACTTTTCCAACTGGGAAGTACTCATGGCTGCATTTTGGTTAGATCTTACATGCATTGCATTGTCATGTTATTAATCTGAAAGGTGAATCACCCTAAATCTTGACATTAAGTCCTCCCAAAGCCAGGGGATAAGAGCATTATCTCCAACCAACTATATCTGTTTCTAGAGACCAGAAACTTTTTTTGCAGAGCTAAAAAATGATTTCATTTTTGACCTGAGACATTGCCATCTATCTTAGAATTGATCAAAGTCTGTAAGACTCAGTAACTTGGAGGAGAACATTCCCTGGAGGCCAGGTTGAAAGGTCTCCAAATCCATTTTGCTTGATTGAAGGTAGACTTCCAGGATTTAAGTTATACCATGAACAAAGAAAGGCAGATAAATACAATGGTGATCTTGACATCCTTCTTAAACATATTCAGCAAAACATAAATAAAGGAGGGATAATCATTTGAATTCGGTTACCTTTATCTTTGTTATGTATCTTTCTTTTCTGTTCCTAGACCATGTCTGCATACCCTAAAATGTAGTGGCTTAAAACAACAGAGGAGGTAGTTAGTAACAGATTATCCATGTGGGCACAGCTCAGTGAGGAAGGGCTTGTCTCTCTGGAGAGAGGGCTGGGAGCTGCAATAATCTTAATGCCCACTTCTTGATGTATCTGGAAGTTGGTGCTGGGAGGACCAGAATGCTTGGGGCTGGCCAGGCTGGAGATTCCTGGGCATAGCTGTCTACGGGAGGTCTCACTGAGGCTGCCTCCATACTGGAACTTCAGTGTAGTCAAACTTCTTACCTATCTGCTAGGTGTTCTCAAACTTCATGTCCTAAAGGCTGATGGGGGGCAAAGCCATATTTCTATTACCTAGGGAGGAGATGTAGATGCTAACTCTCAACAAAAGAGTGTCAGGAGTGGCATTGTCACATTATAGGATGAGCAAGTGTGTTATGATAAACAGAGGTGAGGCTGTCTCTAAAATATAGTAGTCCATGTTTTTCTTTTTCTAATATATGCTGAACTGCAGATCTATGAATTTTCTTGCACTAACAGACAAAATAACTCACATCAACGTCCTAGCCTAGCTCCTTGAATAGAATAACTGGAAATGATAAAATGATTAAGAAAACATTCATAGTACATACAATGGTCAAACTTTTTTCACATAGGTGATGCATTGGAATCAGACAGAATTGAGTTTGAATCTTAGTCCGCTGTTTTTAATTTAGTTCTTCATCTTTATCTAGAAAAGAGACTTCCTACCTCAGGGTCATTGTGGAGATAAAATGAGATAATTCCCATAAACTCTGAGCAAGATACCAGCTGAGAGAGCACTGGTTTTCACAGGGGAGTGGAAGAGAAGGAGACAGAAATCAATAGTAGTAACAGTGGTGTATTTGAAAAAATGTTTATTCTAAATTATCTGAATAGATTTTCATCGGCTCCCCTAAATTCCACAATAAGTAGGCATCTTTTAATTTTATACCACCCAATCTCATAAGCATTAGTGCTTAAAAATTTATGTACATCTGATGAGTGCACATTGATTTGAATTAAACAGAATCAAATCAAGTTTTGTCTAAAAATAATACTAAGTTCTGTCCTTGGTTCAGCTAGTGAATGGCTGTTGAACTCAGGACTGGCAAGCTTTGTGCTTTTTGCAACAATTATAATATTGCTTTAGGATTGGCCTCTTGCACTGTAGAATATCTATTGGTTTAGCATGATGAGCAAAAGTCTCGTTCACTAAAAATATGTGGCACATGCTTTCTGGTGGAAGACCACTATCCTTTAAAGAAGTCTACCAATGTCCACTGTGCTCTCTCCTTCTACTGGGGATCCTGACCACACTCACGGCCTGTGCTTCTCTTTAGGTCTGACCCTTAAACTCTACCTTGGCCTCTCATGCTCTGCCGTCTTCCACTGGCCATCTGCACTTCCTCTCCAACTCTGGATTTCATTGCTGGCTTGTAGAATCTTTGAGTGCAAGAAACGACTGTTCTGCTTCACTCATTTTTTCATCCACAAAGATATACGCAACATCTACCTTTGCTAGTCACTGTTCTCAATGCTGGGAATGTGTGGTAAGCCACAGAAATGCCCTGTCTTAGGCTGGGCTCTCCCAGAAGCAGATCTGGACACATGGAGCAGTTTGTTGGAGAGGAGGTGTCAGGAAACACCAGTGGAGGAGTGGGATGGCAGTAAGAGGAGTCAGTAAGGGATATGTTCTCCAGCAAGTTAAATACGGCAGGCAACCAGAGCTTTGTCTTACTGGGGAGCCCGGGGAAACTGCAGAGACCTTCCTCAGCAGTACCCACTCCCTATTCTCCCCCACCCAGGATAAAGGAGGTAGGCTGATCACAGGGAGGGGCCACATTAATTCTTAGTCCCCCCACCCACAAAGTTGGATTCCAGTAGCTAGAAAAATCTTGAAGGCAAATAACTGAATTTTACAAAAAGGTGGACCAGTGTGGACTCGAATATGAAGAGCTAAGGGAATGTAGTGCTTTTCCAGGGCTGCTGAAAGCAAGCAACACCAGCTGGGTGGCTTAGAAAAACAGAGATTTATTGCCTCCCAGTTGAAGTCAACATATGGGCAGGGTCAGGCTCCCTCTGAACCTGCAGGGGAATCTTCCCTGCCTTGTCTTAGCTTCTTGTGGATTGCCTGGAATCTCTGCCGTTCCTTATCTTACAAATGGATCATTCTAGTCTATGTCTATCTACAGCATTCTCCCTCTGTCCTCACTTCCTTTTCTGTTTTTCCTCTCTGAGTGTCTCTCAGTCTAAATTTCTCCCTCCGATGAGTGAGAGAGGATACACAGAAAAAGCAAGATCTAAGAGAACAGAGGTCTGATCAAGGAGACCCCAAGGACATAGCTGAAAGGTCCTCCCTGTGGTGACTCAGCTTTTAGGAATCTGTAGACTCTTAACTTCCTGAGACCTGGAAACTAACCTTTACCTCCACTTCTGCCAAAGCCCGCGGTTCTGTAAAAGCCAGAGCCCGCTTCTCCAGCTTGATCCAAACTGACCAATGAGAATGGTAACCGTGGGCTGGAACTGTTTGACTGGAGATAAAAAGGGGAAGACGGAGCCAGTTGGGGAGCATGGTTATTTTGGGACTCTGGGCCTGCTATTGCTCTGCTGCCTGTAATAAAGCCCTTCCTCTTTTAGACATGGTATTTGGGTGTTTGTTTTCTCCACTGGGCCTTGTCTTCCTGCATCAATAAGGATATCAGTCATATAGGATTTGGACTCACCCTAATGACCGCTCTCTCTCTCTCTCTCTCTTTTTTTTTTTTTGCTTTCTCTATTTTATTATTATTATTTTTTATTAAATCATATCTGTGTACATTAATGCAATCTTTTTTTTTTTTTTTTTTTTCCTTTTTGAGACAGAGTCTCACTCAGTCACCCTGGGTAGAATGCTATGACATCGTAGCTCACAGCAACTTCAAACTCTTGGGCTTGAGCAATCCTCCCAAGTAGCTGGGACAATAGGCATGTGTCTCTACACCCAGCTAGTTTTTCCAGTTTTCATAGAAATAGGGGTCTTTCTCGTGTTCAGGCAGGTCTCAAACTCCTAAGCTCAAGAGATCCTCCCGTCTCTGCCTCCCAGAGTATGCCACCCTGCCTGGTCCCTATGACCTCCTTTTAATTTGATCAGCTCTGTAAAGACCCTGTTTCCAATAAGGTTGCAATCTGACGTTCTGGGTTAGGATTTCAAACACAGCACTTTTAGGAGACCCAATTCAACCCATTTTAGGGGATAAAAGCGGGTGTACTGATAGCATCTGATCTGTAATGTTTGCTTTGAAGGATCTGTACTCTAGTAAGGGAAAACTGAATAAAAAAGTACAATATATAGTATATATGGTAGTAATAATGATAAATGACCTAAAGAAAAATGAAGATGGGGAGTAGGATGCTTCCTACTCTCCAAAACCTTATCACAGTTCTACACACAAAATTGGGAATTAGTAAGTACTTGCGAACGTCGTAACTTGTGTATAGAGAGGCTCACTATCCACGTTATCATTCTCTGTCTAATACCTATCAATGACTAGTCTATTAGTGTACTGGGCCTCTGTGGAGTGTTTGCATCTCTTTTTATTTTAATGGTTTGTTTATTTGCTCACTAAAGTCTTTTAGCAGCTTCATATGTTGAATGTTGAGCTTAGAAGAGTGACCAATTAGACACAATTTCTAATCTCTCTGGAAGAATGTTTTTGAGGAAGAAGAGTTATATATTCAAGGTCTGACAAGTTCAGGAACTCATTCTAGAAAAAGTGCTATGTACCTCATTGCTGAATATCACTATCATCATCAGATGGCTAAGGGGAATACTTTGAAGGTGAGTGTAGGGATATTCAGCAAAGAGGTATATAGGACTTTTTCTAGGATATGGTTACGAGTGTGCCAAGTTGTGCTCACATGGGTGGCACTGTACGAATAGCTAGGTAAGGTTTCATAACCCTGAGAGAGCAGTGCCTCACAGGTGTGTTTGTGTCAATGGTGGCAGTCTTGCTGAGAGGTGTTCATTATTGTTGTGTGTTTTTGTGGGCTATTGCTGGAATGTCAGAGCTTGAATTAGAGCTATGAAGAAACATTAAACTTGCTAAACTTGGCAAGAGTGGAAGTGAAATCAGGAACATATTAATACAAGTTTATGGGGATAATGCCCAGGGCTGCTGAAATGTTCTTAATGTTCTTAATTCCATGAAGAAAAGGGCAGTGTACAAATGGATTAAATGTTTTTCTGAAGGGGAAGAAAGCATCACTAATGGAGAGAGCTCAGGGCAAACAGTAATGTGCAGAAGTGACAAAAATATCACAAAACGTATCAAATTGTGCATCAAAATTATTGGCTGACTGTGAGACACATAGTATGTCCTGAACCAGAGCAGCAAAAGGGAGAGAATCAGAGTGGAATTGGTGGGGAATGAGGAAAATACAGCACAAGAGAAGACACGGAAACAAAGAATGGGACAGGGAGGACTGAGTGAGCTGATGGATACAGCCAGCCCCAAAGCACAAAATCAGCTTTATTTTATAGTATCTGTACAGGGTTGTCCAGAGGGAAATAGCATAGAGAAAATGGGGAAATATCATAAGCAAAAGACATAGTTTTGGTCTTACAGAACAATATGAAAACATAAATTACTTTAACAAAGACAAACCATCTTGTTTATGGTTTTTGCTCAACTTCATTAACATATGACAAGAAGTAAGAAGGAAAAGATCACAAGGATCTCAGCATAGTGGACAGAACAAAGGAAAAACTCTGTGACTTACACATTTAAAAGTGTGTTTAGACAGGGTGGAGCAAGATGGTGGCCGAGTAACAGCTTCCTTGCAACTGGGCACGGTGAGACTGGGGAGAGAAGACTTCAGGCATCTCTGGCTGGCGAGATCTGCCCCAAAACAGCCCTTTGGGTATGCAGGGAGACAGCGTGAGATTTCTGGACCCCCTGAGGAAGGCAAAAGCGGTGGAGATCTGGCAAGTGGTTGCGAGTGTTCGTTCAGTCTAATCCTGCTGGCAGCTATGGGTGTAGCAGCAGAGAGACTACAAGCTAGAAAGGCCTTACCTGTGAGCTGTTTGGGTTTCTTTGGGACTTGGCACTTGGTTGAACTGCCTTGGGAGAACTTGGGCAAGAGCGCAGAGGTCTTTGAGTGTCATCTGGGTCCCCAGACTGGGCCACCAAGACGGACGGAGCTACCAGTGTTTGGTTGTGGGCTGTGTGGAGCCATTGTGGGAGAACTGCCCTGGCAAGCTTCACCCTCAGGGTTGCAGAACGAGCATCGGGAGGGAGCAAGTAATCTAGTGACTAAGCAGCCTAAAGGCAGGGACTGAGACGCCTTGCAGCCTTAGCCCTCAGCGGCATAGGATGAGACCAGTTTTGGCACACTGGGTAAGTGGATAGCCACTTTAGGAGTGTACCCAGCCACAAGTGCTTTCCAGGGAAAGCTTCTGCTTAGCCCAAGTTAGCAATTTAAAGTGCCTTCTGAGCAGGCTGAGGAGGATTTAAGCTCTCCACACTGCGGGGTTTGAGAAATCATTAGAGGCCTCCAGTCTCCATTTATACAGCCGTATCAACATCGTGACTAACATATCACACCCTGAAGATCACCTCATGCCCAGGCAATATCAGCAAGATATATATACTGCTTTGTTTTTGGTTTTGTTTTGCTTTGTGTTTTTTTGTTGTTGTTGTTTGTTTTTGTTATTGTTGTTTTGTTTTTAATTTCAGCATTTTCCTAAAAGATTTTTCGTTTCTTTTTTCTTTCTTTCATTTCTTCATTTTTCTAGTTTAAATATAATTTTCCATTGTTGCCTTTTTCAACAATAAGAACTTCAATTTTGCTAGTGTTTCTACCCATATTAATTGTTCCCCCCCCCCCAAGTTTATCCCGGAGGGGTGTTGGGTGGGTGGGGGTGGTGTGTTGGGGGGTTAGGTCAGCAGCTTTTTGCCCGCCTGTGTGAACAAAGTACCCCACCTCCACTAAGTAGAGAGGAAAGCCAAACATGCAATAAATCAAACCAAACCAAGCAAACCAAAAACTTTATGGGA